>JAABKJ010003135.1:0-26488 GCA_011634705.1 Andricus grossulariae
TTTTAATTCTGTTTAAAATTTAGGTTAAATAATAATTTTTGTCGCTTAGGAAAACTGGATCTGATGATTATAAGTGCTACCTCAAAAGTGATAAGTTTGAAATATGAAAAAAGACTTTATTTTCTATCAAAGATTTTATACAATAATAATGATTTTAATCTTTTAATTTCTGAGGACGCTGTTATGCCACCTGATTTCACGAGTTCACATTTGGGCCGCACTGAAATCGTTCTTACACAATTATTATTAATATAACTATATAAAATTAGAATATTAATTATGAAAACATTATCGTTTCTCTATTAAAACTCAAAAACCAGCAGAAAGTATATAAAAAATTATTAAATTATGTTTCCACAGCAATTGATTGCTACTCATTGAATTAGTAAGTCGGCCTAATAAGCAGATTAGTAGAATACCCTTACTAATTCATTTAGTAACATAAATCATACCATTTCATTTAGTAGAAACTGATAAAATTACTAATTTAACAGTCAGATACAATGCTACTAATTGCTTTAGTAAGATTTCTACTAATTCGGATTTAGAGTGTATCATGCATACTGAATTTACTGGAATAATTTTCTCGGTATAATAAAGAAACTTTTGTAAATCAAATACATCGTTTTCAAATCATATAAGATTTTCTGTAAAATCTGTAATAAAATGTTATAAAATGAAACTAGTTTTAAAATTAAGGTTTTATGAATTATCACCTTAGTTATTTTGAGTTTTAAATTGTAAAATTAAGGAAGTGAAAAAAGTAACGTTTTAGGAAACTTGAAGTTACTTTATCTAGTAACTGTAACTAGTTATAGTTACAAGTAAAATAACTGTAACTAGTTACAGTTTCAAGTAAAGTAACTGTAATTAGTTACAGTTTCAAGTAACGTAACTGTAACTAGTCACCATTTTTCCGCTAAGTAACGTAACTGGTTACTCAAAAAATGTAACCTACCCAACATTGCTTTGTATATGCTTAATTCAAAGTTTATAGCCACCCTTATACTCTGCTTTGTTCAGGTATATACCCTGAAAAGAAGCTTTAATTAAACGTTAAATTGCGTTTCACTGGCTTTTCTCAGTTACGCGTCGGAAATAGACGAACAGGGAAAATTCTCAGCTCGAAAGTAGCTTGGAGCTAAAGTCCTTATTAATTATAATTCTTCATTTTTGTTGATGGTTGAAATAGACATGAAAAAAATAAAAAACAATGAAATCTCGATGAAAAGAAGTTGGTGAATAGTGGCAACTAATTGCAAAGGTATACTAAGGAGTAGTCACAGGATCCTAATAATTTTGAAATCACAAATTTTAATAAATTTTCGTTAATTAAAAAAAAACTTAAAATTCTACATCGTCCTAATTTACAGTACATCGTCAAGTTTATCATCACTTTTTTTTATAAAAACCTCGAGACAAAAATGAACATACTTTTTTATTGCCCAGCGTAATTATGTTAAACGAGCGTTGCTACAGGTCAGGGAAAACCTGAAAGAGTCAAGGAATTTTCGATAAATTGAAGTTGACATTTATAAAATTCTCTATGACTGTTGTCCAGACTGCACACTCTTCAGAATTCATCTCCTTTAGACAAAAATTCAACTATTTGAATAAAAACTTAATTACTTTGTTGAAAATTCAACTATTTTGTTAAAAAATCATCTTTTTTTGGTCAAGAATTTAACTAATACTTTGTTAAATTTAAAATTGTATTTGTCTTATACTAATTATACTAATTAATTTGTATTACATTAATTTAAATTTGTAGGCAATTTTTTTGACTTTGACTAATTTTTGTTGTTGAAAATTAATTTTCTTAACTGAAAACTTATCCATTCCATTTTTGGAAAATTTACAATTGATAGTTTTTAGTTTGAAATTTAACTACTTGATTCACTGGGGAATTACTATGTCCTTTTTTTGTTGAAAATTGATTGTTTTTAGTGTACTGGTGGCATGAAAGTTCATAATTTCGGGTTGAAAACTCAATTTTTTTGTGGAGTAGACTAAAAAAATGTTCTTTGTTTTTGGTTAAAAATTGAACTGGTTTGATTTTGGATTCCATGATTGTCTTTCTTTTCTTTTTTTGTTGTTGTTGAAATATCATCTTTTATATTTTTGGTTCAGAATTAATTTTTTTTTGTGGGAATTAACTTTTTTTTAGTTTAAATTAAAATAATATTGGGTTGAAATTTCAACTCTTTGGTTGAAAGTTGAAGTTCGTTGTTGAAAATTTATTGTTTTTGTTAAGGATTCATCATTTTAGTTCAAAGTTTAAATAATTGGTTGAAAATTTTTTTGATTGAAAATTTAACTTTTCCATTTTTGGTTGAAAATTTGTATCTTTCATTTGAAATCTCAACTATTTGGCCGAAAATACAACTATTTGGTTAAAAGTAGAACTTTTTAGGTTGAAAATTCAACTTTTTCGTTGAAAATTCAAATATTCTGTTGAAAATTTAATTATTTTGTAGAAAATTGAACTTTTTTGATAAAGAGTCATTTTTTGGTTTCAAAAATTCAACTATTTTGTCGAACAGAAAATTTTTCGGACAGAAAATTAATCTTTTTCGGCAGAAAAAAAACAGTCTTCTAAAAAGATTACTTTTTTTTGGTGACTTCAACTGGTTGAAATTTTTTGTTGTTAAAAATTAATTTTTCAGGCTTAAAATTTGATGATTCCATTTTAGGTTGAGAACTTATCTTTTTTAGTTGAAAATTAAACTATTTTGTTGATAATTCGTCCCTTTTGCTTGAAAATTCAACTTCTTGGTTAAAAATTAAACTATTTTGTTGATAATTGAATTATTGGTTTAAAATACAACTATTTTGTTGAAAAGTCATATTTTTTATCGAAAATTTAACTGCTTAGTTGGAAATTCGTTTTTTGGGATGGAAAATTCGTCCTTTTGGGTTGAAATTTTAACTATTTTGATATAAGGTCTTTTTCCGTGGTTGAATATGAACTTTTTTAGTTGAAAATAAACTTTTTTCGTTGAAAATTAATCTTTTTGTGTTAAAAGTCAACTCTTTAATAAAAACATTTGACTTTTTAGCCTGAACATTCAACTCTCCTTGAAAATTTATCTCTTTTGGTAGAAAATTAATCTTTTTTGGTTGAAAATTCAAATATTTGGTTGAAAATGGAATGTCTTTCGACTTTAAATCTTAAGCGTTTCATATTGAATTCAATATGGTGCTTATACATAAATTTTATTTAAAACAATTTATTCTCCTATTTTCCCTATTTTGAAAGCAGTTTGGACTGTGAAGTTTGTTATTGCTTAGATATTTCTTATAAAATTAAGGTGGTCCAAAAAAAGTTTTTTCTTTCTTCTCAAATGGCACTGCTAAAAAATGTTCCTTTCGGTGTCAAAAGGGCCGCTTATATTTGGCATAATGAAAAAAAATTAATTTAGGTGTCCCCTAAGCCATTTTTTGAAACTAAAATAAAAATTTCATTTTTAAAGTAATATATTTTTTTATCCTGCCAAAAATTAGAAATTAAATCATTTTAAATTAAAATTAATTGATTAATTTTAAAATTAATTTTTTATTGAAGAGTATTATTATATTATTTTTCTGAATTGTTATTGTATTCAAATTTTGTATAATTTCCAGCTTTTTTATTCTTTTTCAGGTAAGCGATTTCACAAGCCAGTCAAATATATAAACTGCTAAGAGTGAGTACCGAGTAAAAATTTTCCTTCCGCGTGCTTCGTCTTCTCGTGGATATGCAATTAATTTATCTATTAACCGGGAAATTTCCCTAATAAATCCAGCATAGAAATGAAATTTTTTACTGTTGCACTTAATTATAATTTCAACTTGAGAAAAAAAATTGTTGAATAATTATATTTTCTAATTGACTATATTTCATTCCATAACGATAGTGCAAGTGCCTAATTGAAATCTGTTTAGTTCTTAATTAACGAATTTGAAAATTAAATTGTTATACATTAGGGTAAAAAATAATATTTTTTCTTTGATATATTTTCCAATTGTTTAAATAATTTATATTTGTATAATTTTTTTCCTCAAATCGTAAAAAGTTATTATTTTCTAGAATTAATGACACAATTAACAAATATTAAAAGTAATTTTTTGTTGTTTGGGATATTGGGCAATTGTTGAAATACTTTTCATTTGTTTATAAAATTTTTCCATCCTGTAAATCGCAAAAAGTTAATATTTTGTAGAAATAATGACGCAGTTAATGAATGTTATGAGTGATATTTTTTGTGAAAGACAGTTTGTAATTATTTTAACAATCAATATCACTTGCTCCTTTTAATGGGAAAGATGGAGAAAATTCTAATTTTTCGATGAGAGATTAAAAAAAATTAGAATTTTCTCCACCTTTCCTACGAAAAGGCGAAAGTGAATGATTATTAATTATTTAAATAATTGCAAATTGTCTTACAAAATAAGTATCACCTTTAGCATTAATTAACTGTATCATTAATGCCAGAAAATAATAACTTTTTACGATTTACAGGGCAAATTCGTTTAAACAAATGAAAATTGTTTAAATAATTGTCAAATGTTATTCACAAAAAAATACCACTCACAGCATTCATTAACTGTATAATTAGTTTCAGAAAATAGTAACTTTTTATGATTTACAGAGGAAAAAAATTGTTTAAAGGAATTAAACTTGTTTAAATAATTATTGCCGAATATCGGTTATGAAACATATTACTCTCAATATTCTATAATTGTGTCATTATTTCCGGAAAATAATAACATTTTACGATTTACAGGGAAAATTTGTTTTAACAAATAAAAATTGTTTAAACAATTGAAAACTGTCTTTCACAAAAAATATCAGTCTTAGTATTTATTAACTGCGTTATCAATTCTAGAGAGTAGGTACTTTTCGATATTTACAGGGGAGAATATTGTTTAAACAAATGAAAATTATTTAAATAATTGCCAAATATCATTACAAAAATATACTACTCTCAACATTCGCTAATTTTTTCATTAATTTCAGAAAATAATAATGTTTCACGATTGATAAGCTAAGAAAATTTGTAAACAAATAAAAATTGTTTAAACAATTCAAAATTAGTTATAAAATACTTGCAAACTTGTAACTTCTCGATTAAAAATAATGAATGTTGAAAAAATTGAAAGACCTTCTTTAGTATGCATTTTACATAAAACTGCTATTTTGAATTTTTTGGGGCATTTTCCGGGCACAGTGTAAGAAGCTAGGGAGGTTGAAAATTAAAATTTATTTGCTGTAAAAATTATTCCTTGGGCATTTTTTAAGAGCTGAATAAAGTTTAATTTACAAAAATTTAATAGCAAGTACTTCTTCCTACCATTTTTCCAAAAACCACGGGTTAAAAAAATAGCGAATTTTTTTCCGGAGAACGGAAACATTGGGCGATCGATATCAAAAATCGAAAGTCGAAATTTTTACAGATATAAATTTTGACTACCCTAATTCAGAATTATCTTTTTTTACATTACAATATTTAAATTTAAACAAGTTACTAAGAAAAAAAAATGAAGATGTAAGAAAAAATTATTCTTTCCCTTAAAAATAAGTTGAAAATTCAATGAAAAGGACACTTCTGTAGGGGACCTTTAAATCATATCCGATATTTTTTCAGTTGAATTTTCCACAAAAAAATACAAATTCTCAACAAAATAGTTAGGTTCTCAACCAAAGAGATGAATTTTCAATTACAATGATTAATTTTCATTAAAAAATCCATTTTTAACCAAGTATTTTAATTTTCAACCAAAGAGATGAATTTTCAATCCGAGAATATTAACTTTCAACAACAAGAAAATCGTTTTCTATCAGTAATTAAATTTTCTGCCAAAAAAATGAATTTTCATTTAAAAAATATTCATTTCAACAAAAAATCATAAAGTTCAATTTTTAGTTCAAAAATGAATTTTTGAATAAAAAAAGAACAATTTTTCAACAAAAAAGTTCAATTTTCAACCACAAAAAAAGTAATTTTGAACAAATTGTAGTTTAATTCAACCAGAAACGCCGAATTATCAACAAAATACATGAATTTTCAACTAAAAAATGTCAATTTTGAACCAAAAATGGAATAGTTGAATTTTCAGTTAAAAAATGAGTTTTCAATTATAATTAACTGGAAAGGACGAATTTTCAAAAATATAGTTGAATCGGCAACCAAAAAAAATTATTTTTCCACCAAACAATTGCATTTTTAACCGAAAAGGTGACATTTCTACCAAGAGAAGAATTTTCAAACATCTTTTAAACTGACCGGATTTATTCCTAAAATTTGGAAAAATCTTCAAATAAAAAAAATTACCCTAAAATATTCCACATTTTCCTCTATATTTTTCTAAATCTTTTAACATTTCTTCAAATTTTCTACAAAAATAAATTTTTCAAAACTAAAAATCACTTATAATTTTCCCAGGAATCTTAAGAATAGTTTGTTATTTTCTTTAAACGATTAAAAATTCATACAAAAATTCGAAATCTCCATGTAACTGACGTTTGCAGCGTTTATAAACGAAAATCATATTTTCAAATTTTTAATTATTTTTGAATCTTTTTAAAACTTCTAAACCTTCTAAATATCTTTGAAAATAATTCGAATTTTTTCTACAAATTTTTAATAATCTTGCATACATTTCTTAATATCTTTTAACATGATTGGTATTTTTCCTAACATTAAAAAAATTCTGTCGTATAAGAAAAACTACCTTAAACTGTCCTGTATGATTTTTTGTCAATTTTGGAAACCCTTTGAAATATTTTGAATTATTCTCTCAAAATTAAATTTTCAAACATAAAATCATTCAAGATATTACGAGAAATCTTAAGAATTTTTTTTCAGTTTCATGAAACCTTTTAAAATTCACATTTTCCAAAACTTTCGAGGCATTCATTTTTATCGAAACATAATCCAAAGTTTTTCCGGCCCCTGACGTCGAGTTCTCTATAATTCCCTGTTCACTTCAGAACTTCTCGTCGGTGCTAACATTAGCATAAATTTCCATCCTAACGGTTTGGCCACGAAAGTCGAGTGCAGGACTAGGAGTTCCACACACTCGCATTAAATAGGGAAATTTTTTTATTGTCTTGGCCACATTCCTTCTTAATACTTTTTATTTTATTTGCTTGAGCCACAAAATATTGTAAAAAAAAAATGATGAAAATACTAATTCTAGTTTAACTGGAAGCAAATTTGCAAAACAGTTAGATTCGGCTTATTAGGGTAGTTAATGTAATGATGAATTTCAATTTTAAACAATGAGATCACTGTTTTGATCAGGATATTAATTAATTTTTAGAAATTACAACAAATATTAAATAGTGTCGATGACTGGTCTCTTATTTTTGAGAGAAACGAAAAATCTGCCTCAGCCAGGATTTGAACCGGGAACGCCACTATACATGAGCCAAGCATTAACTAATTGCGTCACTGAGGCTGTGGGAGATAATTTCTTGATTGTCCGATACCACATGGTGACGCGTAAATGCATCTATTTTCCTTGTAAAACATTTAATCTAATGTAATCTAATCCAATGTAAAAATAACAATGAAACTTTTCATCGACACTATTTAATATTTAACATAAAAAATTAACTGACACCCTGGTCAACAAAATAACATAATTTGCTTAAATTTACATCTGATTCGGTGAAAATTCGTCAGACTGAGGAATTATTCATTATTTGCTTTAAGAATGCTTTAAGAATTATGAAAGGTTTCAAGAGTTTTAAAAATAATTACGAACTTGTAAAGATTTCACAAAATTTTAAACAAAATGTAGATTCTTGTGGATTTCGAACAAAAAATTTTAATGCAGTTTTTAGTTTATTTGGCATTAGCAATTAATTATTGATTAATTATTGAAGAGTTAATAAAAAGCCATTATAAAAATTATTAATTTTATTTCTAGGTGAGTTTTACATTAGCTATGTTATATGTATAAACACTAGGGTGGGTCGAAAAAATAAAATTTTGAAAATTGAAAATAGAACTATGTGAAAAAGTAGCATATGAGGACCCTAAAAAAGTATCATTAATTTGGACTCGATCGATGAAAGCCTTGGTTTTGCACATAAAATATGTATGAGAAAATTATTATTTTCGTGGATATACATTTTTTTTACATTTCTGCAGGCCTTAAACAACTTCGCGAATTTTTACAGATTTAAATTTGCAGCACCATTAGAGATTATTAATGTTTAGTAGACCCCTGTTTTCAAAAAATAATTTTAAGACCTGCAGAAATGTAGAGAGAATTTTTACAGGTATCTAGAACGTATCTACTGGTAAAAATACGCTAGCAAAAAATTTCATAAGTCTAGGGAATCATAATGTAAATATATTGATTTTTTTTAAAGAATCACAAAAATGGCTTCCTGGAAAACTTGCTGCCTCGTTTCTTTTGATTCCATGAACTTATCAATTTTTTTCTAGAGTATTTTTATCACCTGCAGAAATGTAAAAAAAATTGATATCCACGTTAATAAGAATTTTTTCCAAAATATTTTATGTGCTAAGGCGTTTATCGATCCAGTCGAAATTAATTATACTTTTTCAGAGTTCTCATATGCTACTTTTCCACATAATTCCATTTCCGATTTCCAAAATTTTGTTTTCTACCCACCTTAGTATAAGTGACCATTTGGTCGGGCTTTAGGCGATAAACAATGTTGAGTTCAGTAAATCCGGATTAAATAGCCAACGTAATAATTCACGAAGAGTGGAAGCGACTTTTTAAAAAAAGTGAATTTCTTTTTATGCAAAATGATTTTCACTGGAAAAATTGAAAAGTTTTTATCTAATCCTGTTTTTGCGACTCTTGATGATTTAAATTAATGAGAGACCATAAATTGTGGATATGTATATTATGCAAACAGCGAAAGGAATAATAAGAATGGACATTGCACTCATCGCGAGGTAATTTATTATGAAAAATAAACATCAGAATTGTGCAGAGCACGATTGGTGTTTCCTCGTTAAGAATGGCGTACAAGAAAATGTCATTAATAATATTCCAGTGAGATAGCTTCTACTCCCTTCGTGCACCTCGAGATCTTCCTGTGTTTTCAAATTACTAATTAACATTGCAATGTCGTTAATCGCACGAGACGCGAAGACATTATCATGTCAGCAGAAACGCTCTTTCCATGATTATTAGTGCCAAAATTAATACAGCAAGAATAATTCACACTCTAAATGTCGGTTAATACCTTTTTGAGCGTATTGAATTTGATGCAGTTAAAATCAAAAAGAAGTTTATTATTTAGAAATTTTTACTATTCTAGTAAGATTTGTGATTGTTGGGAGTTTGTCCCTGACGCTATTGATTGTCGCTTTAGTTCCACGCGGTTACTTTTCTTATTGTCTGCCGCTCGAGACCTTGCGCCCGCGGGTGTGAAGCGGTAGTGGTGTTGTAGTGGAAGCTCGCTCGGTTTGGCTGGGCTTTCGGTTGATTTTCACTTTCGTAAATTAGCATTTTTATTTAATTAAATTTAAAGTAACAAGACAATGTTTCCTCGATATCATACGTCAGTCTTTCATCAATTCGCTAACAATTTCAATCAGTCGAAATGCAATGCTTTGACTGATAAATCAGTTATTTTTACTGGCAAAACAGCCGTTTTAACGGATAAATCAGTCAATATGGCAGACTGAATCAAATCTTCAGTTGAAATGACTGACTTTCAATCAATAGAAGTGACTGATTTGTTTGCTATAATAAAATAATAAATGATTTTTTTTAAATTAATATTCTTTATTAAATTCCTACGGTGTAATGAATGATTAAAATTAACCGCAAATGACTGATTAAGACGTTGAAAGTCAAGGATTAGATCAATCATCTAATACAAATTAGAAGCAAATAAATTAATTAATAAGTTACTTTGGGATTTTATATCTTAATAAGATATGTACAAATATTTTTCTGAATATTCTACAATTCTGAGCCTTTCTGGTGTTTTCCAGTTTCAAAACTGATCCGTTTTAAAGATATTTACAATAAAAAATTCGCCAACTTGTTTGATTTAAAATTTTTATATTGCAAAATCATGAAATTTTAGGCTTTTTTGAAATGGGTCTATCTTGAAGATTTTTAATTGCAGATTCTTCAATGCTTAATCTGTATAAATCAGAAAGATGTAATTTTGAATGCAATTTTTTTTGAATAGTTCAATTTTTCAGCTTCACAATAAAAAGTTCTTCAATTTTAAAGATATGAAAAATCAGAATACTTAAATTTGAATGATTCTGAAGATCAAAAGTCAAGAATATTCAAATCTGAATTTTCAAAATTGAAAATATTTCAAATGTAAATAATCAAAATTACAGAATTTCTTATTTTACAACTTAAAACTTGCATAATTGTTTATTTCAAATTTTCACAAATAAAAACTCTTTAATTTTAATGAATTAAAATTAATAAGTAATTCAATTTTCTACAATTGCAAAGTGGTACAGTTGAAAATTCTTCAATTTTAAAGATGTGCAATTTTAAATTCTTTCATTGTTAAGATTTAAAATTGAAGGTTCATTGATTTGGAATGATTATAGTCTGAAATAATGTAATTTTGAACGTTTTTATGTAATATGTAGTTTAATTTTGAATATTTACAACGGAAAATTCTTTAATTTTTATGATTTGCAATTGAGGACTCTTCAATATTTAATATGTACAATAGAAAACGATGCAATTTTGATTGATTTTTTTAAATAGTTCAATTTTGAAAGTAATTTTTTTGAATAGTTCAATTCTTAAGATTTTTTTTGAATTCTTATAAGTTTTACGTATGAAAAAATTACGTAACATAACAACAAAATGAGTTACATAATTTATAGATGCCCAGGTGGAAAAATGATACATATTGGCAAAAATTATATATAATTTTAATTTGTGTAGTACATTATTTGTATAAAACAAATGAAAATGATATGTGAATTTTTGCACTGAGTATAAAACATTTCACAAAGCTCTTTGAGTAAGAGTTATGGCAACGAATGGTACTGAGAGTCTATTTAATTAGTCAATAACTCTAGATGACTAGTTAAACTCATAAGAAAAAATATTTTTTTAAATAAATTTTTATATACAGTAGTAATAGAATCACAGTTAATCCCAGGGATGTCCTATATCGGAAGTTGAATAAGAAAGTAGCAAACAATTAACAACTGTAATCATTCTCGGATAATTGTAGTTTTCAATTGTTCATAATGTTTTTTTCCCAACTTCAGATAAAAAGTATCTCTGGAACCTACTCTGATATTATAATGCTATGTATAATCTAATATTTGAAGGGTATTTGTGATCCTGTTTAGTGGAGAGCTCTCATGTTCCCGAGTTTCTCTAATCTCATGTAAAGCCGTAAATTAAATCGTAAATCCCACCTTGTTTTTGAAGAACATTCAACAACGTGAAATCTCATTGGTTAGCACTCATAAGTTCGTAATAGAATATGCTCATGACTCATGGGCTTGTCAGGTAATAAGCTTGGCAAATTGTTATGCAGCAGATCATAGAAGCTCAAAGGTACGTCACTAATAATTCCAAAGTGGTCTCTCTAAATCTCAACTGCTGAAATTTAACTGACAATTGGTTAAATAAACTAATGATTATAGTCAAATGTGTGGCTGATGGTCTTCAACATTGAACCGGTGCTTTTTTATTTTTTATTTAGGATCTTTTGAACGATAATTAGGATCAGAAGAAAACCTGCATTGTAGAAAACTGTAATTATGAAAACATGCAGTTTGGCTTTTTCGAATGTCGAAAAACAGTCTTCTTAACTTGGAATATCTATTTGCAAATTTAGAAAATATCTATTACTAAGAATTTGATTTAAAAAATGCGCCCCCTTCAAAATACATTTTTTTTCTCTGAACTTTTGAACAAAACCACCTTTTCATCAAATTAAAAAAATTAAATTTCATGAGAATACTGTTTGATAAATATTTGGGACCCTACGGATTTTTAAAATAATATATTAATATTTTTGTGTCAGGAAATGAAAAAATAAGAAAATTATTGTTATATATCGGTGCACCCTAGTCTCAAAAATATGACATTCGTTATAAATTGATGTAAAATATAAAAAGTAAATACTCATTTTGAAAAGATACTCCTTCCTACACATGCAAACATTAATTTTTCCTAAACATACCTAGGTGTTCTTAAATAAAATTAAAAAGTTAAATTATTTTTATTGTTATATATTAATATATATTTATATATGACCTGAACCAAAAAAAAACAACATAATTTCATTGAGAAGCAAAAATTTGTATCTAAAATTATCCCATCGTAAGTGTAAGTATGGATCAAACTTTAATTATTAATAACTTCGAATGAGAATTTTTTGTTTAATTAACATTTGCAGGATATCTTCAGAAGATCCTTAAAAATAATTATATGTGGTACAAAAAGAATGGACTACATTTTCTGATTTTTGACGAAGCCGATATCTGAAAAATTCTCGAGTGTCCATCCTTAATTACCTCGGTGACGATAGTTAATTTTGAAGTTCAAAAAATTAATTTTCTACACAAAAAATAAATTTTCGACATAATAATTACATTTTCAACCAAATTGATGAATCTTTAACCAAACTAAAATAATGAATTTCCAACCAAAATTATTAAGTTTCAACAAAAATGATGAATTTTCAAATAAAATGATTAATCTTCGAACAAAAAAAAATTAATTTTAACAGAGTAGTTCGACTTTCAAGAAAGTAGTTGAATTTTCAACCATATAAGATGAATATTCAGCGAAAAATATAGTTATTGATATTTCAAAAAAAGTTTTAATTTAAAATCAAAAACATTTAGATTCAACCAAAAACGACGAATTTTCTACAAAATAGTCGAATTTTCAATCTAAGAATCTTGTATACCAAGTGAGCTAAAATTTAAACAAAATATTTGAGTTCTTAAGGTAAAAAGTCGAATTTCTTAGAAATCCAGAGCCTTTGAAACCCGAAAAGATGAGTATTTAATAAAAGTTTAATTTTTAACGAGTTAGTTGAATTTTTCACCAATAAGGTGACTTTTTATCAAAATAGTTAAGTTTTCGACTAAACTATTAAATTTTCATCTAAAAGGAATTGCTAACCAATAGAGATGAATTATGAACAAAATAGAAAATAATAGATCTTTCATCTAAAAAAGAAGACTGAGAGTGCAGTAGCACTATTTGAAATATTGTCAAGCCAAAGCAAAAATATAAGAGTAGACTTTTCAACCAAAAAGAATCAACTTTCAATCCAAAAGAAGGGAGAAAAAGGGGAAGGTTCTTGAAAACAGAAGAAAAAGGGGAATTTTCTAAAAAAAAAAAAGGGTTAAAAGTAATTCCGTTACAATATTAGCAGCTGTGACAGAAATTGTTTGTAAAATTGGTTTGTAAAGTGCACCATTAAATTTATATTAAAGTCTTTTCTTTTAAAAAGCTTGTTATTTTAGTTCTTTCCATTTTTATTGATGGAGTTTAGAATTAATTTGCATGCTACGTTTGTGTACATTGAAACTGTGTCGAGAGACATAATTGAAACCCCAACTGTCTTTGATGTGGTAATCAGTTTTGCCCACAATTTTCTGTAGATATTCCGCTAAGCATTTAAATATATTGTGTAAAGGTGAGCCTGGAAAAGAAATGATACGCCTTTGTTTTATATAGTTTATGTAAACCCTACCACCTTTAGGAAACATTTCTACCACAGTGAATATAAATAATTTATAATTTTGTCTCAGCTATATTCAACCTTCTGACAAGGTAATTTTTTCTTTTTTTTTTTCATTCGTTAGGTTCTTCGTTTTCTTCTCAATACACGAATGCTACTAGTTGTACAATGACTTTGGTAAAATATTGGGTTTTCTAGCTTCAACTTCAAGTCGTTAAACATCAACAAATAAAGGTCTATATGGCAGAAGCAACTAATTGATATTTATTCATTCGACGAGTTTAAACAAAATCATTTTTTGAAATTGCACTCGGACCACGATTTAGTAACAGTATCGGGAGTTGCCTGCAAGTAGCCTTTTTACTAAATGTAGACGGTCAGGGCCGCCTGAACCGTTTCCAATTGGAATGCATAATATTCCGCAATATATTCGCGCACTGCGACCCTTCCGAGGCGAGAGTCGCAACCGTCTCTCGCCATACGCGCTGAGAAACTGCGTGGGCCAACAATTTTAGGAAATACTAGAGTGAATGACGCCTGGAACAAAGACCTTTGACACTAATGGACCCAAGTGGGGAACCACATATAACAACTTTGTGAGGCTCTTCACGTGGATTAATCTAAAATATCTATACCTTACACCTATATACCTACCTACGCTATACCTATATACCCATCCACACACTACTACTTTAAAACCGAGCCATTCACGCCTACCCCGAAAGGGAAA
This sequence comes from Andricus grossulariae, assembly GCA_011634705.1. NCBI lineage: Eukaryota > Metazoa > Arthropoda > Insecta > Hymenoptera > Cynipidae > Andricus > Andricus grossulariae. The sequence continues at coordinate 14,409 of JAABKJ010003135.1, forward strand.
TGACTTAGAGTTATAATTTTTAAAAAAAATTAAACCGGGGGTTACTAAATCGGGGATTGAGTGTATTTGCCTTAAAATTATTTAATTAACTTTAAACAAACAACATCATAAACAACGTCAAAGGTTTCTAGAAAAGACTTGATGATTACGATTTCTATACATATAGCATCGTCGAAGAATATAAAAATCTTCTTAATGCATCTTCTTAATGCAGTTGTAAAATTATATTTGTAAAATATCGGTTTTTGTAGATTCAACAATATTTTGTGACCAATAACTTGAAGAAGATACAGATCTGCATCGAAAAGCGTGGTTAAACATCAACAAATAAGTGCATATACTAGTAGAACCGACTAATGGATATTTATTTATTTAGCCAGTGTTAGTAAAATTATTTAATTGACTCTAAGCAAACAACATCATGAACAACTGCAAAAGTTTCTAGAAACGACTTGAAGGAGTTCATGATTTCTACATAACCATCGTCAAAGAATGAAAAAGTCTTCTTAATACACGAATGCTACTAGTTCTACAATCATATTTGTACTATATAGGTTTGTCTAGATTTAACAGTCTTTTTTGAACAATAACTTCAAGAGTATACAGAGCTGCATTGAAACGCGTTGTTCAATATCAACAAATAAACTCATACACTGGTAGAAGCCATTAATGGATATTTATTCATTTAACCTGTCTAGGCACAATATTTTTTTGAAATTATTTACCTTAACATTATTTGATTGTTTTTAAACAAACAGCATCATGAACAACTGCAAAGGTTTCTTGAAAGGACTTTAAAGAGTTTACAATTTCTGCAGATTGAGCATCGTCAAAGAATGGAAAAGTCTTCTTAATACATACATGAATGCTACTAGTTGTCCAATGATATGTGTAAAATATCGGCTTTTCTGGCTTGAGCATCAACAAATAAACGCACATTCTAGTAGAAACCACTAATGGATATTCATTCATTTAACAAGTCTAACCAAAATAATTTTTTGAAACTATTTTCCCTAAAATTATTTAATTGGTTTTAAACAAACATCATGAACAACTGCGAAGTTAACTTGTAAAGACTTAAGAAAATTACGATTTCTACACATCTGTCATCGTCAAAGAATGGAAAAGTCTTTTAAATACATAAATACTACTAGTTGTACAATCATATTTGTAAAATATCGATTGAACAATCTTTTGTGAACAATAACTTCAAGAGGATACAGATCTGCATTGAAACGCGTTGTTCAATATCAACAAATAAACTCATATACTGGAAGAAGCCATTAATGGATATTTATTCATTTAACCTGTTTAGGCACAATATTTTTTTGAAATTATTTACCTTACCATTATTTGTCTTTAAAAAAACAACATCATGAACAACTGCAAAGGTTTCTTGAAAAGACTTTAAGGAGTATACAAATTTCTGCAGATCGAGCACCGTCAAAGAATGGAAAAGTCTTCTTAATACATAAATGAACGCTACTAGTTGTACAATGATATTGGTCAAATATCGGTTTTTCTGGTTTGAGCATCAACAAATAAACGCAACTACTAATAGAAACTACTAATGGATATTCGTTCATTTAACAAGTCTAACCAAAATAATTTTTTGAAATAATTTTCCCTAAAATTATTGAATTGGCTTTAAACAAACAACATCATGAACAACTGCAAAGGTATCTTGAAAAGACTTGAAGAAGATTACGATTTCTACACATCTAGCATCGTCAAAGCTACTAGTTGTACAATGATATTTGTAAAATATCGGATTATCTTGCTTTCACATCAACAAATAAACGCGCGTACTAGTAGAAACCACTAATGGATAATCATTCATTTAACCAGTTTAACTAAAGTTTTTTTGAAATAATTTCCCTTAAAATTATTTAATTGTCTTCAAACAAACAACATCATAAACAACTGCAAATGTTTCTAGAAAATACTTTAATGAGTTTACAATATCTGCAGATTGAGCATCGTCAAAGAATGGAAAGGTCTTCTTAATACATAAATGAGTGCTACTAGTTGTCCAATGATATTTGTAAAATATCGGGTTTTCTAGCTTTAACATCAACAAATAAACGCACATACTAGTAGAAACCACGAATGGATATTCATTCATTTAACCAGCGTAACCAAAGTAATTTTTGGAAATAATTTTCCTTGAAATTATTTTATTGGCTTCAAACAAACAACATCATGAACGACTGCAAAGGTATCTAGAAAAGACTTGAAGAAGAATAGGATTTCTGCACATCTAGCATCTTCAAAGAATGGAAAAGTCTTCTTAATACATGAATGCTACTACTTGTAAAATCATATTTGTAAGATATCCGTTTTTCTAGATTCAACCATATTTTGTGACCAATAACTTAAAGAAGATACAGATCTGTATCGAAAAGCATCGTTAAACATCAACAAATAAGTGCATATACTGGTAGAAGCGACTAATGGATATTTATTTATTTAGCCAATGTCAGAAAAATTATTTCTTAACATTATTTTCATCAAAATTATTCAATTGGCTTCAAACAAACAACATCATGAACAACTGCAAAGTTATCGAGAAAAGACTTGAAGAAGATTACGATTTCTACACATCTAGCATCACCAAAGAATCGATGAATCTTCTCAATACATGAATGCTACTAGTTGTACAATCATATTTGTAAAATATCGCTTTTTCTAGATTCAACAATCTTTTGTGAACAATAACTTATAGAAGATACAGATCTGTATCGAAGCGCGTCGTTTAACGCCAACAAAAAAACGCATATACCGGTAGAAGCCACTCATGGATACTTATCAATACGCTAATTATTTTTCCGTGACGCGCACCATATATCACTCGGTCATCTTGTTTCATGATCGCATGTTTGCTCACATAATTTGCACCTTACAATCTCCAGTTAACGTTTCGCCGTTTTTCGTTTGAAGGTCTTAACATTGAAGGATAAAAAGGCACGTTTTGTTTGAACGCATGACATATGACGCCAAAGCGAACCCCTTCTCAAAAGAGTAACCTTTGGTCTTTTTTATAATTTTGCACGCAAGAGTGGACTTTTTCATCCACTGAGTTCACTGAGTTTGAACGCGCTTCAGTACAAAAACAGAAACTTTCCCCATTCACTGTTGCACCCACTATCTTGAAGGCAAGTAACCTACCTTTTTTCTCATACTCTTTATTCATGCTCCGTCAATTCAAGTTTCAATCTGAATAACTCATAACATTTTGAACGCACCTATTAAACGTTTTAAAATAATTTCTGAGGGTGGCCGTGGGCCAGGAAAACCCTGCAAATCCGGGAAATGTGAGGGAATTTTATTGCTCAGGGAATTTCAAGAATTTGAAGAAAAAATCTTGCAAAAGTCATGGAATTTCAGGCCTCGGTCACACCACACTATTGACACTATTTGCCACTTTTTTCGAGCGATGGCATTATTTCGCTACTATTTCGAAAAAATGACACTAAAGGCAATATTTTCTCATATTAATCTTCTAATGCCACTATTTCTTTATTTTTCCTTGCAAAATATTGTGGAACATCTTCGCTAATTGACTAAAATAATATTTCTGCGATCTGAAAGAATCACAGCATACTGGAATTTAAAAAAAGTAGAATTATCAATCAAAATAGGTTAGTTTTCAACCAAACAGTAGCATTAATAACCAAAAAGATGAGCTTTCTACAAAACAGTTGTATTTTCTACAAAATAATTAATTTTTCAACCATAAAGATGAATTCTCAACAAAATGTATAAATTTCCAACCAAATAATTAAACTTTCAACCAAGAAGATTAATTTTCTAAAAAAATATGAATTTTCACCGAATTACATAGATTTTCAACTAAATAGTTTAAACAATCGATGTGACTTTAGGGCACATTTTATTTGATTAATTTTTAGTGTATACATTTTTTTTCTAAAAATTTTTGACTAAATAGTCGAAATTTCAAACTAAATAAGATCACTTATTTACAAAAACTGGAGTAGTTAAATATTCATTGGAGAAAATTAATTTTCGGTAAACAAAGGATTTTCTTCAAAGCACTTTTATTAAAAAATGATTTTTTTCATTTAAAATTGAAATCTTTTTTGATTGAAATATCTACTATCACATTATTCGTTTAGAATTAATATTTTTTTAAAATAAAAATTCAATTACTTGATTGAAGGTTGAACCAGTTTGTTAAAAAATCATTTTTTTCGTCGAAGATTCATCACTTTAGTTGAACATTCAACTGATTTGTAGAAAATTCTTCTTTTTGGTTGAAAATTAAACTTTTTAACTGAAAATTTTACTATTTCAGTTGAAGATTCATCATTTTAGTTAAAAATTTTCAACGCTTTGGTTGCAAATTTTTGCTGAGAATTGATTTTTTCTAAATGAAAATTCAACTTTCTGTGGTAAAATTGAACCACTTTGTTAAAAAAATTTTTTTTGGCTAAAGTTTTATCTCTTTTGTTGGAAATTAAACTATTTTGTTAAAAGTTCATTTTCTTTTGTTTACAAAGTAATTTTTCAACTGAGAATCTATCTTTTACATTTTTGATTGAAAATTCATCTTTTTTAGGTGGAAATTCGTCTTTTTTGATAGGAAACTAATCTTCTTGGTTGAAATTTCCTCTATTTTAGTTAAAAATACAAGTGTTTGGTTTAAAATTAACTTTTTTATTAAAAATTCACATTTTCGGGTCCAAAATTCAACTGTTTTGCAGAAAATGCATCTTTTGGCTTGAAAGTTCTACAATTTGGATCAACTTTTTTCTTTCTTGATTGAAAAATCTTTAGTCGTGGAAAATTTGTCTTTTTGATTGAAAAATTCGCCTTTTTGGTAACAAAATTAATATTTGCGTTGAAAATGCATGTATTTAGTTGAAAATTCTGTTTTTTTCTTAGTAGAAAATTTATCTTCTTGATTGAAAATTCGCCTTTTCGGATAATATATACATCTTCGTGCGTTGAAAATTAATTATTTGGTTAAAAATTCAATTTTGATGCAAATTTTCTTTTTAATTATCAGCTATTATATTTAAGTTCAATCTTCTTTGCTTGAAAATTCGATTATTTGGTTAAAAATTCATCTTTGTAGGTAGAAAATCCCAAGATTTGGTTAATAATTCTACTGTTTTGGTTCAACATCGTCTATTTGGAGAGAAAATTCGTCCTTTTGATTGAAAATTCATCTTTTATGGTAGCAAAGTCATCTCTGTTGGTTGAAATAAATAAGTAATTTTGAAATTTTAATTTGAAATTGTTTTATTTCGTTTATAAAAAAAAAAAAATTGTATATAAAAAATGTTAGAAGATTAAAACACTGGCTTTTGAATATCAATGGTCAGGGAAAATGAAAAATTGGTCAGGGAAATATCAGGGGAAAGTCAGGAAATTTTGAAAATGAAGTTTTTCCACAACCTTGGTTTCTTGGAACTGCAAATTTTCAGGGAGTGTTCAGTAGTGAAAATTGTTATGATCAGCCTAGAAAGTAGATACAGCCATGATATAGTCAGACTAAGAGTTTTCATCTTGTGTTTAAAACATATATTTAAACGATTTCAGATGATAGGCTCTGTTTTTAAACTTTCATGAAACTTTTTCTTCTGTCCAAACAATTTTATGCATGTTTTACAAATAAATTTAATTAAAATTACGTAAATTGTTTAACAAAAATCAGGCCTCGGACTTACGCCACTATTGACACTTTTTGACACTTTTTTTCTCGATGCAACTATTTTACTACTTTTTAAAACAAATTTTGAAGAACATAGGGTTAACCAGTGAATTATTTTTAATTCTAATCATTTATTAAAATGTAGGAATTTAAAGAAGAAGTTTATTTAGAATTAATTTTACAATTTTATTATAGCAGAAAAATAAATCACTTCCATTGACTCAACATCAGTCATTTCCAGTGAATGCCTGATTCAATCATCAATTTTGACTAATTTATTTGTTAAAACGATTGTTTTGTCAGTAGAAATGACTGATTTTTAAGTCAAAACATGCTTGATTAATTTAATCAGTCAAATTTTGACTGATTTAAATTTAAAGTGTATAACAATGATGTTGCAAGGAAAATTGATATTGAGAAAAAAGTAAAGTCACCTCCGGAAGATGAATTAACGATCTATAATCTTATTTCGAATCGCTATATTTCCATTCCATTTACGTTGTTACCTATAATCCCAGGCGCAAAAACTTAATCTCTTTGATGGAAAATTCTCCTTATCGATTAAAACAGCGTGTGTCCCGGTTTTCACTAGCTTCTGAAATGAACCGATAAAATAAATACGTGAGGTTTTTCCATCTCGTCGCTCTACTGCATATATGTAATCTGTTAAATTATCACCGGATTTCTGAAAGCATTATCAAATCATTGATAATATTTTCAAGTACATTTAAGTATTAACTAAAAGCTGAAACCTATATTAATTATTTGATGGATTACTTAGCTAGGGTTGCCTGTTTAAATTAGAGAAGTCTGAAATTCGACGCTCTAGCTCATGTATCATATGGTATATTACGTTGGGAATTGAAATGGAAATTGTTTATATGCAGGTATCGGACTCATCATCTAGAAGATTCCATAGTGGTTCTTGTCCGTTCTAGGATTCTAGAAAAGTGTTTCGTGTCCGTGCTAAGTTTCTAGAATATTTTAGATGACATCCTGAATTCCTTCTTTAACGACACCGAGAAGATTCTATAGCAGTAGTGGTTCATGTCCGTGGAAAGTTTCTAGAACATTCTAGAAGACGCCACACAATAAGATTGCGAAATTTTATTCTATGGCGTCATCTAGAATGTTCTAGAAACTTGCCACGGACACGAACCTGTGCTGCTAGAAAATATTCTCGGTGTCGGTAAGGTAGGAATTCAGGATGGCGGCATTAAAATCATTCTAGAAACTTAGCACGGACACGAACTATTTTTCTAAAAACTTAGCACGGACGCGAACCCCTGCTCTCATCACACTATTGATACTATTTGACTAGACACTACTTTCACTACTGTCTCAATGGCTTATTAGGGTCCGTGCATGAATTACTTAAAGTTTTTTTCTGAAATTTTTAGCCACGTACGAATTCAATCAACGTAACAGTTGATATTTCAACAACGAAAAGATTTTTATTTTAAATGGAGAAGAGTTGAATTGAACCAAATTGGACGAATGTCCAGAAAAATAGTTTAATCCTCAACTAAAACAGATTATATTTCAACCAAACATTTGCGTTTTTAATCAAAATGATTAGCTTTTAACAAAACAGTTGATTTTTCAACCAAATAGTTAAATTTTCAAATAAATTTTCTACAAAAAAGATAAAATCTCTACAAACTGCATAAATTCTTAGCCAAATAGTGGAATATAAAAAAATAAAGTTGATGAATTTTAATTTAAGATAATTAATTTGCAAAAAAAAAGAATTTTCTAGAAAACAGTAGTTGAATTTTCTACCAAACTGTTGAATTTTCAAACCAAGAATAAGAATTTTCAACCAAAAAGCTCCTTTTTAACCAATCAGTTGAATTTTCAACAAACTAGTTGAATTTTCAGTTTAGAACATTATTTTCCAACAAACCAAAAAAAAGAAAATCTTTGAAGAAATTAGTTCACGTTTCAACCAATAAGTTGAATTTTCAATTTAAAAATATGAATTTTCAACGAAAAATGTAATAGTTGATATTAAAAAAAAAGATTCTTATTTAAAATAAAAAACAGTTGGATTTAACCAACAAAAATGAATTTTCAACAAAATACTTGAATCCTTAAGTAATACAGATTAATTTTTAACCAAATAGGTGTATTTTTATCCAAAAAATTGATTTTCTACCAAAAAAGACGAATTTTCTTCAGAATACATCAATTTTCAACGTAGTTGTTAAGTTTCCTACCGTATTGTTGAATTTTGAAGCCGTAAATACAAAGTTTATACAAAACAGTCCAATTTTCAACAAAAAAGTTAATTTTCATCCGCAAAAATTAGCTTCTAACCAGACAGTTGCATTTTTAACCAGAAAGATAAAATTTTTACAGAAAGATATGAGATTTCAACAGCAACGAAATTTGTTAGTTAAAAAAGAAAAAAGATTTCAATGAAATTGTTGAATTTTCAAGCCAAAATGACGAATTTTCAACAAAACAGTTGAATATTCAACCAAGAAGTATGACTTATTAACAACATTGTTGAATTTTCAACAAATAAATTTAATTTTAAACCAAATAATAAGATTTTTAGCCAGGAAAGACGAATTTTTAATAAAATATATACATTTTCAACCAATCAGTTAAAGTTTCTACTAAATTGTTGAATTTTCGAGCCGAAAATACGAATTTTCAACCAAAAAGTTATTTTTCAAGTAAAATAGATTAGTTTTAAGCTAGACAGTTTCATTTTTTAACAAAAAAGGTTAAAGTTCTAAAATTAGTTATTCAAAAAAGAAAAATCTAATCAAATTGTTGAATTTTCAAGCCAAAATTATGAGTTTTTAAGACAACAATTGAATATTCAACTAAGAGGTACGACTTTTGAACTAAATTGTTGAATTTTCAAATTAATTTAATTTTGAACCAAATTATACGATTCCAACCAAATAGTTAAATTTTCGAGTCAAAAATAAGTCTTTTCTACAAAAAAGTTGAATTTTAAACGAAAAAGTTACTTTTCAACCGAAACAGATTAGTTTTTAACTAGAAAGTTTCTTTTTTATCAAAAAAAGATTAAATTTCCACAGAAAAAAATGAATTTTCAACAACAAAATTTTGTTAGTCAAAAAAGAAAAAAAAGTGCAATCAAATTGTTGAATTCTCAAGCCAAAAATTTAATAAGAGACTTTTCAGGCGAAAAGAATGAACTTTCAACCAAAAATCTTAAGATTCCATTATTGGATTCTATTAATTCGGTTCGCATTTAAGTGGGAAAACAAAAAAGGGGAATAGAAAAAAGATTTTGAAGCTTGCGATAAATAAATAGGAATTTTGATAATTTATAGACTATTCTCTAAATCCGAATTAGTAGAAATTTTACTAATCCAATTAGTAGCATTGTGGCTGACTGTAGAATTAGTAAATTTATCACTTTTTACCAAAAGAAATGATAAGATTTATGTTACTAAATGAATTGGTAATTAATTAATTAATTAATTCTACTAATCTGCTTAGTTTTACTGACTTATTAATTCAATGAGTAGTAATTGTTAGGGAAACATAATTTATTAATTTTTATTACTTTCTGTTGGTTTTTGAGTTTTAATTAAGAAACTTTAATGTTTTCTCAATTTATATTCTAAGTTTATATTGTTATATAAATTCAAACGGTAATTTCAAAATAAAACACACCAGTGCTTTTTGAAGTGATTCTCAGTACTTTAAGTAGTAAGATAGGTATAAATTTCAAGTTATACTAATATAGTATCCTGATCATTAAACAAAATTTAAAGAAGTTAGATAAGTGAAGGGATTTTAGTAAAATATAAAATAAAATTGGATTTTTCATTACAATTTCAACAATTTGTAAATAAATTAAATATTTTGGGCTTGATATTATTATTTTTGGTAGGTGGTTAGGATGTTTATATGAAATTTGTTGTATCGTTCGTAAAATTTTCATATTTCTTGTATTCTTCCATGTATTTAATATTTTATTATTTGATTTCAATAAATTTCTATTAATTGTAAAGTCAGTTTTTAAATTTATTTAAAACTACCGTTTAAAATAGTAACTAGCAATACTTTTACCATTTCATTTAATAGTAGCATTGCCAATTCCTTTAGTAGATATCGTTACCCATTCATTTAGTCGGTTATTCTTACACAATTAGCATTAAACGAATCGGCGCTATTTTACTCAGTAGAAAACTACTACCAATTATTAGTTTTCTACTAATTCAGATCTAATAAAGCATAACATTTTAAATCAAAGTTGAAGTTCATTTCTAATAATTTTGAAATCTTAGGCTAGAGAAATGCCACTATTTTTCAAATTTATGACACTATTTTCACTATTTTTGATCTCTGAAGTGACTCCGAGGACTGAAATTGAGATGTGGCATGATAGAAAATGTCGTGACACAAAAAAAACGTAGTAAATGTATAGAATTCCTAAAAATTAAACAAGAATCCAAAGATCAAATTTGGACAATCACCAAAAAATGCTCCTATTGCAATCCCTAAAAAAAATTTGTTTTTTTGTTTTGTTTTTAGGAATTGCAATAGGAGCATTTGTTGGTGGTTGTCAAAATTTGATCGTTGGATTTTTGTTTTATTTTCAGGAATTCTATACATTGACTTGAGTGTTGGACGTTAAATGGGGTTTTGAACTTGATTTAATTCTAATTTAAAATCCTTAAATGTCAAACACGCAGTGAATGAATGTAGTCGTAGATTATTATAGTGGATTACAATTTGAATACAAAAATGTTGAAAAGTGGATGCTAGTGAAGAGGAAAGCTTTCCTTGTCGGTTTTATGGGTGCTACTTGAGTGCATTTTAGTTTGCGTCACGATGCAGGGGCACCTCGGTTAGTTTATCCTGACGATAAATATGTACCTGGCACTTCTTGGAAGCCAGACTTTACAAAGGTATGCACTTGTAGACTACTCAAAAATTCAGCGCTGTTTCTACCGTGGTTCGTAAATTCAAGACTATCGTTCCGACGCTTGGTAAGTCGTAAAACTGAACATATGAAGATTCGTTATGTCCCTCTTAAAAAACGCCGACGTCGAATGATGTAATTTACGGCAGTCAAGTTTCAAAAGCATTGCTAAGGTTTGCATCCTTTCCTTCTGTGGAAGAAGCAAAAGCTCAGATTTTTCATGATTAAACGTCACACGGAGAAAATGGATGTTCAAACGTAGATGTTTACAGTATAAGATAGTGCTGCGAAACATACTGATATTAGTTAGGGGTCGTGCACATAACACGTCAGACGTTTTTTCTTTGTTTAAATAAAGACGAGAATAAAATTGCCTCGAAGCCAAAAGGGATATAACGTTATAAGCAAAAGAAAAACGTGCAACATATTATGTGCACAACCCCTTATCCAATTCCTACTTTACCGACATTCTTTGTTGGTCGCACCAATTCCGCACGAGATGAGATATCAAACTGAAAGTTTGGAAAAATAAAGAAAAGTGACTAAGGAACGTTAGCAGGGTGCACAGTCTTCCCCTTTTTTTCTTAGTTTCCCCCTTTTTCTTGAAATTGCCATTTTCTCCCTTTTCTCAATAAACTTCCCCTTTTTCCCCTTGTTTCTTTAACTATTTTGTTGAAAATTCATTCTTTTTTTGGTTGTAAATTAATTTTTTTAACTATGTGGTTAAAAATTTCACTATTTTGTTAAAAATTCAACTACATATTTGGTCAAAATTTGAAACTATTTTGTTGAAGATTCAACTACTTGATTAAAAATATAACTATTTTTGTTGAAAATTGAACTATTTGGTTAAACATTGAACTATTTTGTTGAAAATCTAACTATTTGGTTAAAAATTTACGTTTGTAGTGAAAAATTTAACTATTTGATTGAAAATTCATCTGTTTTGTTGAAAATTCGTCTCTGGTTGAAAATTCACCTTTTTGGTTAAAGATCCATCTTTTCAGTTGAAAATTCCTCAATTTGGTTGAACATTGAACTATTTGGTTGAAAATTCGTTTTTATTTTTCGTTGAAAATTAATATTTTTAATTGAAAATTTAACTATTCCATTTTTAATTAAAAACGTATCTTTTCTAGTAGAATATTCAATTTTTTGGTTGAAAATTCATCTATTTTGTTGAAAACCAAACGTTTGCATTTTTTACAAAAAAAAAATGATCTCTACAAAACTAAAAAACGAATTTTACACTAAATTATTTAATTTTCGAGACGAAAGTACGAACTTTCCACAAAATACGACTTTTTAACCTCAAAGTGTGAATTTTCAACAGAAAAGTTAATTTCCAACTAAATAATGGAATTTTCAACCAAAAATGACGAATTTTCAACAAAAAAGTTAATTTTCAACCAAACAGTGGAGTTTTCTACCAAGATAGTTACATTTTCAATCAAGAATATGAATTCAGGACAAATCACATGTATT
>JAABKJ010003136.1:0-26488 GCA_011634705.1 Andricus grossulariae
TCTGAGAGGTCGCCCGGTATCCCAGAGTCACCGTTTAAGACACCTCACCCAGGTGCCATTCAGCTTTCGGCACGGTTTCTATGCCTCTGCTTAGGGGTTATTCCTTAGGGACCATCCCTGGACAATTGTCCGCGACTGCCTATTAATTATTGTAACCATATTCAGCAGAAACCCTTGTTACAGGGTATGAAACAGCATCTTGTCTGAAAATCTGATAAAGTGTCGTAAATATAACAATTCAAAGAAAAGTCGGCCTCAAATTTCAATATGGTGTAGCTCCCAGAATTCTCAAAATTTTTAAGAATCCTTTGGCCACAAAAAATTAACCATAAAGTACTACAACTTTGCTAAGTTTAAGTAAAATCTATGATATGACTGCAGCAGTTGTGGTTTTCTAAATAATAGACAAACTAAAGTTTTCATTTTGATCAATTTAAGAATAGAAATTTACAAAAAATAAAAAATTACAAAATAATATGAAAAAATTTTAGAATTCACCCAGTGGACACAAAATTTGGCGACCTCTTTGCGATATCGTTATGACATGTTTACGACAACTTTACGACATTCTATGTCCATGTCGTTAAGATGTCCTTATGACATGGACATAGGATGTCGAAAAGTTGTAACGATGTCGTAACGAGGTTGTAACGAGTTCGTAACGCTGGAAAAGGGAAGAGGGAAATTCTATCACACCTTATCCCTTTTCCAGCTTTATGCTAAATTCATTTAAGTTAAGAGTTAAGTTTTCAATTAAAAAAATTAACTTTCAACCAAGAGGTCGAATTTTTATACAAAAATCATTGAAATTTTTTAATACAAAACATTGGAATTCAATGAAAAAAGACGAATTTTTAAAAAAAATTCAAAATCAATTTTGAATTCTGTTAGTGAAAAAAATTTCACTATAAAAACCCGTTTCTTCAAATATTATGCATTACCATAGCTTCCTTACTGTTCAATTATATGTATCAATATTATAAGTCAATCGAGTCGCCTCAAATCAACAAATCTTTTCTATTCTCATTTCGACTTTGAATTATGAGAATGAGAAAATTTTTACTATAAAAATAGTTTTTTAATATAAAATAAATGACAATAACTTCCTTACTCTTCAACAAAATTTATTAATGTTATAGGTCAATCGATTCGTCTCGAACCAAGGAATCTTTTTTATTGTTGTATCAACTTTGAATTATGTGAGTAAAAAAAATTTCACTATTAAAACCCGTATTTTCAAATATTATGCATTACCATAGCTTCCTTACTCTTCAATAAAATATATCAATATTATAGCTTAATCGATTTTCCTCGAACCGAAGAATCTTTAATGTTCTAGTATCATGTTTGAATTATGTTAATGCAAAAAGTTTTAATATAAAAAACCGATTATGAAGATATATAAATTGCCATAACTTCCCTACTAAGAAGCAATGAATGTTTTATATTCTTGTATCATCTTTGAATTATGTTAATTAAAAAAGTTTTACTATAGAAAACCGATTTTTAAAATATAGCTAAGTGCTAAAAAAATTCTAATAATATTTTCAGAAATCCCTTGGTCAGTTTCAAGATATTAGTGGTGAAAATAAGCCCTTCACATTTCATCAATTTATCTGCAACCGTTTTCAAGTTATCGTGTTCACAAAAAACTGTCACATCCCCACACACACACACATCCACACACGTGCACATCCGCGCAAACACATCCTGACAATTGTTTAGAATATTGTAATAAACATTATTATATTGAGGATGTTTTTATTGAATGAATTTGAAATTTTTGGAAAATGCTACCATTATGAAGCTTCTTCCACAAGGAAGCAAAAAAATGTATAATTTCAATAAATTTATATTACTACAATTCATAACATGCATTTACATTGAAACAGATGTGGTTTCATAGTCTTGTTTTTATAATTAAAAAAAGTGCGCATTTTATACAAAAAAAGATGTAATGAACATTTTATTGCACTTGGGGTCGTTTTTCCAAATATACTTAATTTGTTTATTTTTAGGGTAATTTTTTACGTTTTAAACCAAAAATACGCATCTTATCAAAAAAATAATTAATAACAAATTTGTAGATCGTTTTCAAGTGTACATCTTTTGTGTGATTATTTTGTTTTCGTACCTGGAACCGTTTCTCCAAAAATGTAATTTTTTTTATCGTTAGTGTTATTTCTCATTAATAAAACAAAAAATACGCATCCTATCAATAAATAAATAAAAATGTGTAGCTATTTTTTGGTCTAACATAATTTGTTTCTTCAGTTTTTTCATAGCTTGTGTCGTTTTTCAAAAACAATTAATTTTTTTATTTTTAATATTGTCTTTTTTTATGAATAAAACAAAAACTAAGGTTCCTATCAAAAAGTGATCAATGAATAATTTGTAGATCTTTTTTGGGTGCATAATTTTCAACATTATATCTTTTTTCGCACCTCGCACAGTTTAACCCAAAAATATCATTTTGTATTTTTTTTGTGCGATCAAAATTCGAATTTTTGATTTTTCAAGAAAATTCCAAAATTTTTTATAATATATAGGGCTTTTAAAAAATAAGTTTTTTTTTCTTGAAGTTTCTTTTATATCCTGCGTTGTTTGGATTAAAATTTTCATTTTTTTTCTAAATTTCCAAATGCTATTACACTAATAATTTTCTTATCATCGCAAAAAGTTGTAATAATTCTCAAATTCTCAATTCAAAAATTGTTAGAATGCTATAACTTTGTGGTTTTTCATCCAAAATAGCTGGTCAGCGAAATAGATATTTCTTTCTGATCCCTAAAAGCGTGTGTCCAAGCACAATCCAATCACATTAGTCTTTCAAAAGTCATTCGATATGCAGACGACAATGACGACAAAAACGACAATGACAGACTGACAGACACCGACGTAAAAACTATTTTTTTTCTGACTCAGGGGGCCTCAAAACTTCGATGTTTGATGGAATCCGCGAAAGACAAACTACGCATGCTACCAAAAAATGATTCATAACTTGCAGCTCCTTTTGGGTGAACATGACTTTTCTATTAAATTTTTTTTGTAGCTTGTGTCGTTTTTCCATAGAGTTCATTTGTTTATTCAAAAATAAAATGTGCAGATACAATTCAGGCGAAAAATTTTGTTAAATAAAAAGTTATTGTTACTTGCGTCGTACAGTCGAACTCGGATTTAACGTCCCTGGATTTACCGTTGCCGAGAATTGACGCCGCGCCGCGGGTAGGCTTGTCAGGAGCTGCTCAGGGTGTGCGGGGTTCACGAAGGCGTTACAAAACAGGAACGGTTTACGTTCGGAGTTGAGCTAAATCCGGTTCAGTTAGGGTAGGTCCAAGGACAGCCTCAAAACCGACGTTAAATCTGAGTTCGACTGTATTTCCAAAAAGTTACTCTTTTATTTCTAATGTATTCATATAACAAAAGTTTATAAAATATTTGTAGATCTTTTTTGGTTGAACGACTTATGTCTATTCATTTTTTTTTCGTCTCAAGAGACGAAAGTCGTTCTTCCAAAAATTTAATTTCTTTGTTTTAAGTCTTTAGAGACACTCGCATGTGGAAAGAAAATTACGGTTTTCCACATGCGAGTGTCTCGCTTCCTCTAATTCCTTTACATACAGATAACCTGCATTCCGCCGCCCCTGAAAACTAAAAATGTACGTTTCATCAGAAAATAATTAATAACAAATTTATAGATCTTATTTGGGTGTACAACTTTAAAAAAATGTTTTTCGCACCTTGCGTTGTTTGTTCAAAAATTTATTTTATTCATAACAAATTTGTAGATCTTTTTCGGGTACACAATTTTTGTCTTTTCATCTCTTGTCGTATTTACATAGTTTGACGGCAAAATTCAATTTTGGATTTTTCATTATTTTTTGAGCGATCAAAATTTGAATTTTCGATTTTCCAGAAAAATTCGAAAAGTTGTCATGGTAATATTTTTTTTGACTTTTGCTTCCTCGTATAGTGGAAGCTTTGTAATGTAACATTTTCCAAACATTTTTAATTCATTTAATTAATATATACCTCAATTTAATAATGTCTAACACAATGTTCTAAGCAATTGTCCGGATGTGTGTGTGCGTATGTGTGCATGACTGTGTGTGTGTGTGTGTATTTGGAGGGCTTATTTTCACCACTAATATCTTGAAAATCACCAAAGGATTTCCAAAAATATTTATTGCATTTTTTTAGCACTTATTAATATTTTTAAATTGGTTTTTTATATAAAAACTTTTTTCATAACATAATTCAAAGTTGATGCATGAATATAAAAGATTCAATGGTTTGAGACGAATCGATTGACCTATAATGTCAATACATTTTATTACAGAGTAGGGAAGTTATGGTAATTTATATATTTTGAAAATCGGTTTTTTATAGTAAAACTTTTTTCATTAACATAATTCGAAGTTGATAAAAGAACATCAAAGATTCCTTGGTTTGAGACGAATCGATTGACCAATAATATTGATAGATTTTATTGAAGAGTAAGGAAGCTATGGTAATGCATAATATTTAAAAATACGGTTTTTATGGTAAAACTTTTTTCACTAACATAATTCAAAGTTCATACAACAACAACAAAAATTCCTTGGTTTGAGACGAATCGATTGACCTATAATATTTATACATATTATTGAAGAGTAAGGAAGTTATGGTCATTTATTTTATATTGAAAATCTATTTTTATAGTAAAAATTTTCTCATTGGCATACTTTAAAGTTGATATGAGAATCGGAAATATGTGTTGAATCGAGACGAATCGATTGACTTCTAATATTGATACATTTCATTGAACAGTAAGGAAGCTATGGTAATGCATAATATATGAAAAAACCGGATTTTTATAGTAATTTGTTTTCATTAACTTAATTCAAAACTGATTTTGAAGTTTTGTTAAAAATTCGTCTCTTTCCGTTGAATTCCACTATGTTTTATTAACATATTAAAATAGTTTGTGTTTAAGAATTCAACCTCTTGGTTGAAAGTTAATTTTTTTAATTCAAAACTTAATTCTTAACTTAAATTAAAAATTTGAACATTTTTTTGTATTATTTTGTAATTTTTTATGTTTTGTAAACTTCTATTCTTAAATTGATTAAAATGAAAACTTTTGTTTGTCTATTATTTAAAAAACCACAAATGTCTCCTCTGTAAGGAAGCAAATACATTTCCTAACGTGAATCAAAGTGCTCGTGAAATGAGCACCATATGAATATAAATACAAATAAAGTGGAAACTAGGACAGTAAAAAAAAAATCTGATTTTTTAAAGTCTCACCCTCTCATTCTGTGTCTTTTGGTAAAAAAAATATCCTAATTTTTTGAGATTTTAAAAAAAAATGTTTAGAGGCAGGGCACGGCCTTTAAAGTACCCTAAAGTGTTAAAAATTAAGTTAATCCTTGAAACACTGAAAAATAATTTTCAATTATCTTTTCTGAAATTAATAAAAGTGAAATGAAAATTTAAGTGTAAAATTATATTTCAAAAATTTTATTATAAAAATACGAAAAATATTGCACTTAAAATAAAAAAATTTCCCCTTTTCACCCTTAATAATCCATAAAAAATTAAATTTTCTTTCTTTAAATCTGATTATTTAATATATTTTATATAAATTTCTTTACATTGAAAGAAAATGTTTGAAAGAAAGAAAATGTAATTGTTTATGGATTATTAGAGGTGAAAAGGGGAAAAATGTTCATTTTAAGGCAACTATTTTTCATATTTGTATGATACAGTGTTTTATATAATTGGCCACTTAAATTTTCATTTTACTTTCATAAAATTCAGAAAAGACACTTCAAAATTACTTTTAAGTGTCTGCAGGGGTGAGTTTTGGCAAAGTTGGAGGTAAATTAAATCTTTTAAAAAATTTGTCTGGCTTCATACTGCTCACATGGTAGTTTAACATCATCGTCGTAAAGTTTTCACGATTTTTTTTTAAATTAAAGGACTTTCTGGATTTTTAACGCTTTGGGGTACTTTAAAGGCCGTGCCCTGACTAATTTTTTTTTTAATCTCAAACCATTAGAAAATGGTTGTTCACGAGAAGACACAAAATGAACGGGTGAGACTTTAAAAAATCAGAAAAATAATTTTTTTAGACGACCCTACTGGAAACACTCGAGTTAGAATTCACAGCTAGTTAAACAAGAGGTTTATTTAGTTCAAACAAGAAAATCTATTTATATCCAAAATATATAATCAACTAAAAAATTTGTTTGAATCGAACATATGTAGGCTTCACAGTATTACAAAGAAAGAATATGTTTGATTTGAAAAAAATCTTTTCTTCAGTGAAGTTAATTTAAAAACAATCAAACAGAAATTATGATGCATTAATGCAAATTTTTAACTATTTCTTTAAATAATTTATTTTGAATGATAGTAAATTATAATATCACTGTTCTATATTCAATAAGTATAATAAATAACTAAAAATAATTATATAGCCAATAAAAATTTGGTGCACTAATATATAAACTTTGATAGCCTTGTGCTTTTGAGGAGAAAAAATGCTATTTTAATTTCAATGATTTCGAATAGAATATGAATGTACTAAAAATAATATTGCAATTATTTGTTTTTCACATTTCTGGGAGTAATTCATGTAGAATTTCTAATTTCACATTTCACTTCATATTTTTGAAATATCATTGTTTTTGTTGTCAAATTCACGTCATATTTCAGGGTTTACGTAAATTCGGTCAATTTGAGAACAAAAACAATGACATGTGAAAAATCAAAAGTGGAATGTGAAATTATGTACGGAGTCACATCGAAGTTGGAAAAATACTTCAGATTTATGACATTATTATGAAAAATTTAGAGTGATCAAAACAAGTTAAGGCTAAATGGAAAAATCATTAATTTCTTGTAAGGCTAACGAGATTTTGAACTCAAACATGCGGAAAATGGTTAAAAACACCATTTTCGTTCATAATCTGTGTCTTAATATCATGGAGTTAATTTTAATATTTAAAATTTTTTATTAGAATTTATAATCAAAATCTGAGAATAAAAAAAATAACCGTAATTTTTGTACCCATGAGGGAATTTTTTTTAATTCTCAGAATTCGAAATTTGTGACAGGATTGCAACATCGTAGGGCAATTTTTTATTTCCTAAATCTGTATGTCTAATTAAATGTAGCAACTTTTCAGCAAAAAAGTAAATGCACGATATAAATTTTATCATTTTTAACAAATATTTAAAAACGTGTATTTTAAACGAGGGTGCTGATAAGTGGATTATGTCTACTCAAATATGATTTTAGAATAAATATTCTTATGACTGAAAAATATTCCTGTTTTCATGATCTATAAATCTCGCAGGAAGATGTTTTTACAATAACTCAATATTTTTTTGAATAATTAAAAAATTTGAATTTAAAATCATGAACACAAACGAATTTCCTTTGTAATGTTTCGGACTGAATGATTACAAATTAAGAGAAGCATAAAAAAAATATTTTTTAATTTAATCTTTCAGAACTTAACAAGTTCTAACTTGAGATCACGCCAATTAGATTATTTTAGAATTACGCATTCAAAACTTTTAAATTAAGTTTTGAAAGCTTAAATTGAATAATATTTTTATTTATAAGCCCTTAATTTTTAATCATTTAGTCCAAAACATCGCAAAGGAGAGTCTTTTGTGTTCATGGTTTTCAATTCAAATTTTGGAATTATCTGAGCAAATTATTATTCTGCCTTTTTTCACTTTTGTAATGAGTTGTTCTATAGTGAGTAGAATTTTCGACCACAAAGAAGGCTTTAAAAAAATATTTGAATTTTCAATAAAATAATTAAATTTTAAACAAAATATTTGAATTTTTATCTAAGTATACTTAAGTTCTCAAGCAAAAAAGATGAATTCTCAACGAAAGATTTCATTTAGATTAATTTTTTTAATTTAATTTCTCTAAATTTAATTTAGATTTAATTTTCAACAAAACAATCAAATGTTCGACTAAAAAAGATGGCTCAACAAAATAGTTGAATGTTAAATCTACGAAGATGACTTTTCACCAAGATTTTAATTTTTAATCAAGAGGAATCAATTTTCAACGTAAAAATAAAAGTTTTTAACCATAAATGTAGTAGTCACATTTTCAGTTTGAAAAATTAACTTTCAACAAAAAAATTAATTTTAAACTGGTTGAATTCAACTAAAAACACTCCTTTTTGACAAAATAGTTAAATGCTCAAAAAAGTGATGACTTTCAAAAACGTAGATTGATAATCTGCTAAAAAAACGAATTTTCAACAAAATACATGAATTTTTCACACAACAGTTGAATTTTCCAACCGACGCCATGCATTTTCAATAAACAAGTGAATTTTCTACTAAGTAGTTAATTTTTCAAATAAATAGTTCAATATTCATGTAAATACTATGATAGTTTAAAACTAATTTTTAACAAAAAAGCGAATTTTCTACCAGTTACATAAAATAAAAAAATATCGATTTTCAAAAACGAATATCAATTTTCTACCCAAAAAGACCAATTCTTAACAAAATACATAAATTTTCTACAAAAAAGTTTGGTATTTTCCACCCAACAGCAAATAGATGAATTTTTAAGAAAATAGTTATATCCGCAGCCAATAAATTTATCCAAAAAAACGAAGATTAATTTTCTACCCAAAAAGACAAATGCTCAAAAAACTAGATTAATGTTACACACAAAAAAGTTGAATTTTCCACCGGACACTACGAATTTTCGATAAATAAGATAATTTTCCACCAAAAAGTTAATTTTTCAAATAAATAGTTTAAGTTTCAGAAAAATAGTTTAATTTTCAACAAAAAAGTTTCATTTTCAGCGAAAGAAGATAAGTTCATTTTTTATGTCAAAAAATTTGTTTTAAAAATGTTTCTTCTCTTGAAAAATTAATTTTCAACAAACGCATGAACTTTCTTTCAGTTGGATTGAACCAAAAAAGACGATTTTTCAACAAAATAGTTCAATCCTGAGCCAAAAAGATGAATTTTATAAAAAAAGATAAATTTTCAACCCAAAAAGAAGATTTTTTAACAAAATAGGTGAATTTTTCTCAAAACAGTTGAATTTTTAAACCGACACTATGCATTTTTAATGAAAAGATTTATTTTTCACCAAGTAGTTACTTTTTTTAATAAATATTTCAATTTTTAACGAAGTAGTGTAGTTTTTAACAAAAAAGTTTAATTTTTACCAAAAAGATAAATTTTCAACCAAATAGTTGAACTTTTTACGAAACAGATAGTCTTTATAAAGATACACATTTTTAAACAAAAAAGTCGTATTTTTTACCAAAAAATTGAATTTTTCACCCGAAAGTAAGATTTTTTAACAAAAAGGTTAATTTTCAATTATATACTTTAATTTTGAACCAAGTTGTTGAATTTTCTAACCAAAAAGACTAGTTTTCTACCACAGTTCAATTTTTAAACCCAAAAGATGGATTCTCAACGAAACCCGTAATACTTGATATTTCAGCCAGAAGCTATTTAAATTTAAAATTAAAAAAAAAACAGTTGAATTAACCCAATGAAGATGTCTTTTTAACAAAATAGTTGAATCCTCAACAAAATACCTGAATTTTCAACCAAATAGTTGATTTTTCAAAGAGAAAATAATAATTTTCAATTAAAAATATAAATTTGCAAACCAATAATGAAATAATTATTATTTCAATTAAAAAAACGGTTCAAATTTCCCACTCTAAATTACAAGGTAGTACCATTTTCAAACAAAAAAATGAAATCTCAACGAAAATTGAATTTGATGATATTTCAACTAAAAAAGATTTTCAATAAAATAGTTATATTTTGAACGAAAGAGATGAATCTTCAACAAAAAAGATAAATTCTCAACGAAAAGTGTAATCGATGATATTTTAACCAAAAGAGATTTTGATTTATATTAAAAATAGTTGAATGCAATTTAAAATACTATTCAACAAAATAGTTCAAGTTTGAACCAAAGATATGAATTTTCAACGAAAAATATCATTTTTAACTGAGAAATTCAATTTTCTACTAAAAACACGAACTTTTAACAGAATACATGAATTTTCAACTAAAAAATATAAATTTTTAACCAAATGGTTGAATTCTCATACAAAAAAGAAACGAAATTTCAACAAAATGGTTCAAAAAGGTAAAGAAAGAATCGATTAAAAGGCGAAATTTGTTATAAATTTAATTGTTTTGATGGACATGTAAATACTTTGTTGAAAAGTAATTTTTTATTTAAGATTCATCTCTTTCGATGAAAGTTCAACTATTCTGTTTTTAGAAAATTTATCTTCTTGCATAAAAAATCATCTTTGGGTTAAACTCTTTTGTTGAACATCCATTTTTTTGTTGCTTGAAGAATTATAATTTGATTTAAAAATTCATCTATTTTGTTAAAAATATAAGTGTCTTGTTGAAAATTCTTTTTTTTTTTTGTTATTAAGAATTTATTTCTTAAAATGAAAATGTGACTTCCCTTTTTGTCTCAAACATGATATTTTTAATTAAAAATTCATCTTTTCTAGTTGAAAATTTAACAATTTGACTGAAAATTAATGTATTTTGTTGAAAATTCAATTGTTTGGTGGAACAAGATGAAAATTCATTTTTTTCTAAATTAATATTTTGATATGAAAACTTTTATCATTCAACATTCTGTTAAAAATAATCTTTTTTAGTTAAAAATCCAACTATTTGGTATAAAATTCATCTCTCTTGATAGAAACTTCTTCTACATGTTTGAATATTTAACTATTTTGTTAAAAATTTGTCTTCCCGTATAAAATTCATCATTTATGGTAGAAAATTCATCTTTCTCGGTCGAAAATTAACTTTTTTGTTGAAGATTAAACTTTTCGGGTTAAAAATTCAACAGTCTTATAAAAAAATGATAATTTTGGCTTGAAAACTCAACTGTTTTTGATTAAATTTTGATCTTTTTTGTTTGAAAATTTCGAAGATTTGATTGCACCTTGTAGGTTGAAAAATTTGTTGTATGAAAATTCAACTTTTATGTTAAAATGTTGTCCTTTGGGATTGAAAATTCATCTTTCTTGCTCGAAACTTTATCTTTATGTTTGAGAATTCAACTTTTTTCTTAAAAATTGGTCTTTTAGTAGAAAATTGATAATTTATGGTAGAAAAGTCATCTTTCTCGGTCGAAAATTTACTTTTTTGTTAAAGATTCAAGTTTTCGGGTTCAAAATTCAACAGTTTTCTAAAAGTTTGGTCGTTTTCGTTTGAAAATTCGACTGTGTTTTGTTGAATTTAAATCTTTTTTGTTTACAAATGTCAACATATGCAATCAGAAATTTTTAATCCTACCTAATGCATCTCTAGATATACGAAAGACAAATAATGTAATAGCACAAACGAGATAGCGACTAGCGTATATCTTAAAATAATTTTTAGGTCGTTCAGTGACATGTTTCCTGGTTTTTCAAAAATGTCGGATTTATCTGACCCAATTATTCAAATAGTTTAGAAGAATTCTTTATTGGCATTTATTCATAATTTATTTATAGCCTATTGATCTGTTATCATTTCAAGATCGTAAGAAATTTTATTATTTCTTAACTTAGTTAAAACCTTCATATTGTTTCAATATAGCTGAAAATGTTACATAATGGGGTGGTTTCATTAAATTTTTCTCAGTTTCATGTTTTTCATATTTGAAACTTCTTTTAAAATTATTGAAATAAGAAATATCTCGACTACCCAAATTAATAATTTCCTAATAATCTTTCGTGGCTCACTTTTCGCTAATAGGATCTCTGAAATTTCACTAGTAATTTGTTAGATTTAACCAATTTTGATTCAGAGAGCAAAGAAGTTTAAAAACGAAATATACTTCTTTAAGCTATTATTATACTTCTTTATACTCAATTTGGTACCTATTATTCTCGTGCCTAATTCTGAAAATAGCTTATTTTTTATTTATCGTTGGAACAGAATGAAACAGTTTACTTTCTTCACATTTTCTCGTTATTAGTCAACTTAACACTCTGGCTTCTAAGTTATAAACAGATGATAAATAAAAATTAGAGAGAATCATTTTCATTTATTATTTGCACATAACTAAAAAATCAAAGCAGAACTGAAGATTTTAGAAAAAGCGTAACTTTTTAGCATTACTTTAAGAGAAGATAGTTAAAAACAATAATTATTTGTTTGAATAATTATGTTTGTTCACTTGCATTAATTATCAACTCACTCTAAGCGAAAAGTGGACAAAATGTTGAATATTGCAGAAAACACAAATTACAAGCATTACTCAAAGTGAATATTATTTAAAATGATAATAAATTGTTTAAACAATTATCTCTGTTTTATTCAATTGAGTATTGCTCTACCTGAATTGAATAATTGAAAATAGGTTAAAAAATTAGGAAAAAACACAACTTTCTAACTCTATTCCGAAACGAAATTGCTATAAACAATAACAAATTGACTCAACAATTTATGTAAACATAGGAGGCAATACTTTATCTTTCAGAAATAATTATCTTTTCGGGTAGAAAATCAATGATTTTTAATAAGAATACAACTGTTTGGTTAAAATTTATTCTTTTTCAGATAAACATTCAACTATGTGGTTAAAAACGAAATTTTTAGTTTCGAAAATGCATTTTTTGTTATAAACATTAAACTTTTTGCAGGAAATTCATCTTTTCGGATAGAAAACTTATCTCTTTCGGTTGAGGATTCAACCATTTTGATGAAAGTTCAATTATTTTGTTGAAAATTAACTTTTTTCTTGAAAATGATTATTTTCGTTTTTTTTATTAGAATGTGCACAGTTTGGTAGAAATTGCAACTGTTGATGGAAAATTCCACTGTTTGGTTAGAATAGAACCTCTTTGCTAAAAATTCATTCTTTCGGGTTGATAAATAACTTTTTTCGTTGAAATTTTTAATTTTCTGGTTAAAAATTCAACTTTTGGGGTGAAAAATAATCTGTTTTGTAAGAGCGTTCAATAATTTTGTTAAAAATTGAAATATGTAGTTAAAATTATTATTATTTTTTTTAATCCATTTTTCAGGTTAAAAATTCATGTGTTTGCTTAAAAATTATTCAGTTTTGATTGAGGATTCAACAATTTTGTTAAAAATTGAAGTATGTGGTTAAAATTAATTTTTTTGTCGAAAATGCATACTTTCGAATTAAAAATACAACTGCTTTGTAGAAAATTCATCTTTTTGGCTTAAAAAATTCATATTTTTTCGGATAAATTCGATCTTCTTTTATTTCTGGTCGAAGATTCAACTGTTTTGCTGGAATTTTGACTATTTATTTAAAACTGTACTTTTTTTATTGAAAAATCATATTTTCGGGTTAAAAATGCAACTGTTTTGTAAAAAAATCGTCTTTTTGGTTTGAAAATGTAACAGTTTGGTTGAAATTTTTTTCTTTCGTTGTTGAAAATTCAATTCTTGTTGAAAATTCGTCTTTTTAGTTGAACATTCATTTTTATAAATTAAAAATTCAATTATTTTATTCAAAATTCAAAATTTTTGTTAAGAATTTGTCTCTCTTTTGAAAGTTCTGCTATTTGGTTGTAAATGAAACTGTTTGGTTGAAACTCACATTTTTTTAAATTTAACTATTTAGGTGAAGATTCATCTTTCTGATAAAAAATTATATTTTCTGTTTAAAATTCATATTTTCGTTGGTAACACAGGCCATCAATGATTTTGGTACAAAGTCCGACAAAGTTGTTTCCGCAGGAATTTGACGTGCAGAATCCAAATCTGTTGCTAAATTGCTCCATCAGTTCTCGTTCTGGGCATATTCCAACCTAAAAGTGCAAAAAATGGCGTTTTTGTCTTTTTTGAAATGTAATAACTCTAAAATGAAACGTTATCAGTTAATTTGAATGACGAATTTGCATTCA
Organism: Andricus grossulariae; assembly: GCA_011634705.1. NCBI lineage: Eukaryota > Metazoa > Arthropoda > Insecta > Hymenoptera > Cynipidae > Andricus > Andricus grossulariae. The sequence goes on from JAABKJ010003136.1 coordinate 13,911, forward strand.
GAGTAAAAAACCTATGAAAATCACTTTTGAGAACATTAATTTCGTCACAGGATAGTCTTTTAAATCCAAGGTAAACGAAAGGCACAAATTTTCATTTTATTACAACAAGTGAGAAATAGAGTTTTATCGATTCTAATTGAAATAGGACAATTCACAATTTGACAAAACCAAAAAGAAAAGCAAAAAAACTCAAACTACAAATTGCTAAATTCATATTTGTTTCAAGGAAATCGCAACTTCAGTCATCCACTTAAGTAGTGTTTAAAATAATATCCCGTGATCGGAAAATAAGTTAATATTGTTCATTACAGTTGTTTTAATTATTTTATTATATGAATAATCAAGATTCGGGTGTTTTACAGTCGCTGTTGAATTTCCCATTAAACTAGTTTAAAAATGTGGTACTATAATTGAAAAAATTTTTTTTCCTACGAAATCATGTTGCAAGCGTATAGAATTCCTACGTGGAACTTCTACATGAAATTTTGTATTAAGCTTTCCATGGAATAATTTAACTCCATTTAGAAAAAAAAGTCTCAATAAATTATTCAGCACATTTACAATTACTTTAGTAAAGTGAAGGTACTTTTAATTGAATAAGATGATGACATCATTTGAGCATAGCTTAGGTTTAAAAATATCAAGTCTAACAATAAAATTATAAAAACTGAAAGTTTTTTGGTTAATCTGTTTCTCTAAGCGAGGATTTTTTTTATGTTGAACCATTCTTGAAGTTTTTAAGAAGTTAAAAGATTTTTAAAATTATACGATTGTAAAAGGAATGCTACATAGTAAGTCTGAAGGTATTGTTTTTGCTGCAGCGGTATTCATTTTATATGAAAAGCTTTTTCAATATAAAGAAACAAAAGACTGTTACATTCTTCGATCATTATATCGCACATCAAGTTAAGACATTTAGATTTAGTGTGCATTATTTTACAAAATTTAGTTCAGCTCGTTTAAGTTTTTTACATTACTATATTCTAATAAGTAACTGAATAAATCACATATTAGGATATCGGTAAAAATAGTAGAACATGTACAATTTTGAATTTCAGATTTTGATACTAGCCAATTCCAAGCGCAAGCAGGTCAACTTGACTTCTGTAAATAGTAAAACGAACTTAAGACACCGATTTTGTAACAAACAAAAAAAAAGCTTCAGACAATTATACTAATTTCTGAATATCTCTTGTTATAATACATATCTTTTAGACACACCTATTATGAGTTGCAAATCATATATTCATGTTTAATGGATAATTGTCACCTAATATACCTGTTCTATAAACAGGGTATTGTAAAAAGAAAATTATATTTTTAAATATGAGAGCAAAGACGCTTATCTGTTGAGGCGCTTGCTGTTATCATACACACATATATACACACACAAGAGACACTAAACTTTTAAAGCGCTCGTGTATGTACATACCCATACTCATACCACAATGGGATTGCGCCATATACTAAGAATATGTCAGGAAGGGAATTATAAAATAAAATGATGTCAAGAATAGAAATAGAAAAAGTTAGCAAGTCTTATATAAACATAACTCGAATAAGTGAAGCAAAAATTCGAAAGGATAACAATGGTCCTATCAACTTTTAAAGACAAGGCTAATTTTGCATAGGTCATCAGGTCAGTGTTGTGATACTGTCCGTTCATTGTGTATGTTTTGTGATTTTTCTATTTGAAGCTGCGGCATAGATAATGTTAGACCGACAAAAATGTTTCTACTGGGTACTAAATTTTATCTGAAGGTTGTACCGTTTTATTTATCCAATACATTTTTAAAACTTCATAATATGTTTTAGGCAAATTATTAAATAATTAAGAAAGGCGCTTCGCTTAAAGTTTGAAGTTTTTACCGTGGTGATAATTTTTTTGCATATCAGCTCACCGTTGGTCTTGACTGTACTTAAAGAAAAAGGGCTTGCACCTACCGTATATTTTCTATTGAAACTTATAGGATGTTTTACGATAATTCAGAATGCAAAAAGAAAAAAATGACGTTGGCCTTTTTTGAGAGAACTCCATTTTTGATAATAGATTATTCAACATTTTTGTCATTAAATTAATGAAGATTGCAATTTAATTGGCCTGAACCATTTAGATTTGCAGCTAAATATTTTACAAGAACTGACAACCTTTGATATTTTAAAAATAGGATGAATTAATTTCATATGTGTTATACTACATATATTTTAAACATACCTATTGTTAAAGAATTTTTAATTGTAATTTTGTTATGTCTTACGGTCCACATAAAAATTAAATGAAAAATGAGCCAAAAAAATCTTTCCAACTCAGAATTTATTAATTAAAAAACGCCTTTTTCCATCCTTTACATACGTTTTGGTACAATTGCGTACCTTTTTCAAAAGGTTTTTAAAACGTAAATACAATAATATTTCAAGTTAGAAATATTAAACAGAAAAAATTAAAAATCAAAATAATAATCAATGTAAATTTGTACCTAAGATAAGATAAATTTCTAAAAGTAAAGCAAACATAGAAAAGGAACATAGAAAACAATGTCAATTTTGAAGAATTCAAGTCAAAATTTGAGTAAAAAATTTATAAAACATTAAAAATTGTTATAGAAGTCTCCAAAAAATTAAAGAGACTTCACTCACTTTGAAAACTACATCTTAAAAATACATAAAAAGAGATCTTTATAACGGTTAGGAAGGACGATTAAAGAATTGACAATATGGAGATACAATAAGACAGTATACAACTAAAAACTAAAAAATAAAAAATGTGACATTATTTTTAAATGCTTTGAGAAATTTTATTAATGTTTAGAATTTCAATATGTAAGTTAACAGAAATATTGCGAAATTCGTTTATAAAAATGAATTCGATAGTACCTCGTAGATAAGTATTTTTTCTGTAGCTAATATTTTAATATTTAAAAAAAAAAATGAAAATAATGACTAAATTTCCATGAATTTTGTGACAAACCTGTGTTAAAATTGCCAACTTCACAATCTCTTTTGTATTCAACAATTCTAGTTTTTAATCTCCAGCCAGTTTCACCTATATAGACTTTATTGCAACATTTACATTTAATCAGATAAGAAACGCCAGATAAATTTTCAATGAAGTCACTGTCTTTCTTCTTTGATAAATAATTATCTAGAGTATTTGTGTTTTTCAAATAAACATTAATATTAAATTTTTCAAGTGAGCTCCCTGACCGTTCGGATAAACCCTGAATGTAAGGCAAAGTAACATTTAATTTGAATTTATTGTAAGTTTTACTCCATTCATGATTTTTCTTTATGTTACTACTATTATTGTAAATCTCATGAATATCTTTTGTAATAAAATCATTAACAAAATCAAGCAGATAGTTATTGTGTATTAAGGTTGCTTTTAATTAATTAAATTTTTCTTTTCTAAATTGTATATCACTTAATTTAACAAATATGGCTACTTAACCTTTAATTAAACCAATTTCATGACCAAATAAATTATGAGAATTATAGCTTAAATATCTGCCAGATCAAGAAGGTTTTTTATACCAGTTGGTTAGTAAATCGCCATTTTGAGTTTTAATGATTTGTAGATCAAGATAGTTAATAACGTTATTAATCTCACGTTCATGAGTAAATTTTATACAATTTTTAATGCTATCAAACACATAGAAGAAAGCTTCAATCAAATGTGAGTGAAGTCTCTTTAATTTTTTTGAGACTTCTATAACAATTTTTAATATTTTCTAAATTTTTGTCTCAAATTTTGACTTGAATTCTTCAAAATTGACATTGGTTTCTATAATGTTTCTTTTACTCTTTAAAATTAATCTTATCTCAGGTACAAATTTACATTAATTATTCTTTTTATTTTTAATGTTGACTGTTTAATATTGCTAACTTAAAATATTATTGTATTTAGGTTTAAAAACCTTTCGAAAAAGGTACGCAATTGTACCGAAACGTACGCAAAGGATGGAAAAAGAAGTTTTTTAATGAATAAATTCTGAGTTGGACCGATGTTTTTGGCTCACTTTTTATTTAATTTTTATGTGGACCGTAAGGCATAAAAAATTTACAATTTAAAATCCTTAAACATCGTCGGTTGAAGAAAAGGATTAATTTGTTACTTATCGAATCATTTTACAATACCTATTGTTAAGTTATAAAGAATTTATTTATTTTTGGTGTACAATTCGCACCTAACACGCCTGCTCTATAAACGGGATAGGATAAGATGAAAATTAGATTTTTAAATGTGAAATTAAATAGATGATTCAAAAGTTAGTAGATCTTATCTAAACGACGGTGCCATCATATTTCAATGTCAAGACTAATTTTTATCAGGTCATCAGCATAGCCTCTGCACAAACAAAGTTAGATAAAAAAAATGCTTCTATTGTACCCTCAATTTTATCCGAAAGTTGTACAGTTTTATTAAATGAATGAGTTTTTTGAATTTTGCAACATCTTTTCAATATCTTACAAAAACTGACACCTTTTAACTGACACCTTTTAATATTTTTGAAAAATGGCGACTTGAGTGGGACAAACTTAGTTTGTTGAGAATGGCTTCTTTCAAGACCATCCCGAGCCCCAAAAGTACCTATACAAGCATTTAATTATGTGAAATTTTCTGAGAAATACAAAAAATGAATTTTCTCTTTTTGCATATCGCTGAAGTCGATTCTAAACGAATAATTTAAGAAAACCAGAAGATTAAGGAATCATTTAAGGGGGTCTTCTGGTGTAGATGGCTGAAAATCTGAGTTATTTTGTTGGATGATTTTGAAGACGAAACCATAATGGCTATTTTAGACATTAGCTGTATTTATATAATTCGAAAAGCAAAACGGCGGGCATTATAACTTTAAAAAAAAATGGCCTGAAGCCAAAAAACCGAAAAGATTTACAAAGATCATACTCGTAGTTCCTAGGCGAACCACAACAAGAAAAAATTTAGACATTTAAAAAAAATAGTGGACAAAAAGCCGAGAGTGTCAATTTTTTGCCCCTAAAGATTGCTCTTTTTTGTTTAAACAAAATCACAAAAAAAATTGTCTTCAGTTTTGAGAGGTTCACAATACTAGTGTTAGAGCGATTGAAAAAAATTGATTTTGTTACCCTACACACTAGACGACCCCCTTAAGTTTACGATCGTAACTCTAATGTATCAGAAAATCATTCTTAAATCTACCGCCCAACGGAAACGACTTACGAATCCGTCAGTATTAACTTCGCGATCGGTTTTACTTATCCTATTGGATTTCTTGGTCGGGAGTCAGTTTTAATTTCAGTTCACGAATCAGATTGTTATCCTTTTTTTCCTAATTCCCTGGTTTGACTTAAAATAAAAAAAGTAGAAACTACAAAAGCGTGCCTTCTTCTTAAAGAGAAAATAAAAGTCGGTAGGATTTTTTGCTAAAAATTCGTAGTTTTGAGTTGAAAGTATAATGTTTTGTAAAAAATTCGTCTTTTTGGTTTGAAAATTCAATAATTTGGTGGAACTGTTTTCCTTTCTTGGTTGAAAATTCGTCTTTTCGTTCAACATTCATCTCTGTCGGCTGAAAATTCAAGTATTTGAAAGAAAAGTTAGGCTTAAACCAAAATTCGTCTCTTTTTTTTGAGAGTTCAAATATTTTGTTGTAACTATAACTGTTTCGTCGAAAATCATTTTTTTTTAACTTAACTGTCCAGGTGAAAATTCATCTTTATTGATTGAAAATTAAGTTTTTTGTTGAAAATATATATTTTTCGTCTTTTTTTGGCTTAAAAATTGGACTTTTTGGTTGGAGAAATAAATTTTTTGGTTCATATCAAACTCTTTTGTTGAAAATTCATATCTGCTGGTTGAAGATTCAACTGTTTGGTTAAAAATTATTCTGTTTTGCTTGAGGATTTTAACATTTTGTTAAAAATATAACTATTCGGTTACAAATGAACGTTTAGGTTGAAAATTGTTACATATTTTTGCCTTTCAAATTCCACTTTTTGCGAACAGTTCGTCTTTTTGGCTTTTAAAATATTCATTTCGGGTTGAAAATGAAACTTTTCCTTAAAAATTCATATTTTTGGGTTAAAAGTAATAATTTTTTGTGAAAAATTCGTCTTTTCGGATTGAAAATTCAACAATTTTATCGTACCTTTTTTCTTCTTCGGTTAAAATATTATTTCTTCTTGAAAATTCGTCTTTTATTTGAATATTCATATTCGTAGGTAAAATGTTCAACTATTTGATTAAAAAATCAAATTTTTGTTAAAAATTCGACTCTTTCTTTTGAAACTTCAACTATTTGGCTGTAAATGGAACTGTTTGGTTGAAAATCACTTTTTTTTGGTAATTTGACTATTTGGGTGAAAATTCATCTTTCATGGTTGTTAATTAAGTTTTTTGTCAAAAATTCCTCTTTTCAGGTTCAGAAGTTAAATGTTTTTCTTAATCGACCTTTTAGGTAGAAAACCCTTCTGTTGAAAATTCGTCTTTTTGGATTAACAATTTAAGTATTCTTTTGTAAATTCGTCTTTTTTGGTAGAACATGAATCCTACATTTCATTGGATTTGTGAGTTTTTATTTGGTGATTATTTTAAGGGATAGTGCTTCTACAACGAAATTTTTTTGTTGGATTAGAAAAAAATTAAATCATCTTTAGCAAATTGTAATAAGCAATTTTTGTTCATACTAACACTTGACCGAAAAATCTGAAAAAAATATAGTAAACCCATGTGCTCAAGAGGATGTTAATTTTTGATGATCTTTTAACAGCAAAATTTGAGCTACAAAAAAGCTATTATTAAAAATGTTTATGAAAAATATAACATAACTGAATATAAAAATACGTTAATCAAAAGGTCCCAAATAAAAGGCTAAAATATCAGTTTCTAAACGGAACCAATCACAATAAAGAATAAACGAATTAAAAAATAACTTAGAAACCAATAATAATATTTTATTGTTCTTGGCCTCTTTTTGCAACTTATATATTGGATTTTGCTTTTGTCGAATTACCAATTTCAAAAAAATAATTCAATAGCAATAAATATGCGAATGTTATTTGTTAAGCTCCTCATTTTTTTTCAAATATAAGTCAAACCATGAAGTTTGACCCCTAGAAGAACTCGATTGGATGATTCTAAGTTCTCCCTCAATAAGTTTTATCTTGAAAACAGGAAAAAAAGTTGAAAAAATTCTTCATCTTTAATTGAAATTATGTATTCGTAACAACAAATAAAAAAAATTAATGGAACCATCGAATTAGTTATATTAAGGATATCCATAAGAGTTATGGGCATTTAAAAAATTATGCTTCTTCGTAATAATTAGAGATTGCCATTCGGCATGATTTTTTCAGCATAATATTACTGGCAGACCATTTTTCTTGGTGCACTGAAAAATGATACAAATTTAAAACTTTTTAAAACGCAAAGAAAATTAGTCCAAAAATCGTAGTTCTTGAACATTTTTACTAAAAGATGTATATTTTCGCCCCTTGCAGATCGCGAAATATTTGTAAAAATGTTCCAATTATATTTTTAAGTTCTAATACATGTTTAAGAAGTTTTCTGCAAATTTCATATAAATCAACAAAAACGTTCTTTAATTATCGCCATTATAAATTTGTTTAAAAATATTTTGACTTGCGCCAAAAACTGTTTTAAAACTATTAGCGATCAACTTTTTTCATAACTTCAACTTTACCAGAGAGAATAATGTACTTATAGTTAGGTAATTGAACTTAAAAATCGTTGTAATTCTTTGAGCGATATTCGACTGGACTTTTTACCATTATTTTATTATCATTAGTCAACTGAATTTGATATGTAATTTTTAGGGTTAATGTAATATTAATAAGTTTTAGCACAATAAGCAGTGATTTCAATGTTAGTGAAATTTTACTCAGTCGATTAGCGAAAAGTGAGCCATCAATGATCAGTAGAAAATTACTAAACTGAGTAGTCGAGATATTTCTGAATTCAGTAGTGGAAAACTAATTAATTGGGTAAAAGAAATTATTTAGGATTGAATATAATGATTTCAAAAAACTTGTGGAAATGGATTGCATAAAAAATAAAATTTTAATCACACGATGCGATCTCGTAACATTTTTAACTCTATTGGGGGAAAAAATTGTTTAGAGAATTTCAAATTGCTTGAATAATTACCAAATATCCTAAGCAACAAAATTTCACTTTCAACTTTCGCTAATTGTGTCACTAATTCAAGGAAATACTAGGTTTTTACGATTTGCTGAAAAAAAATTATACAAACAGAAATTGTTTAAACAATTGAACAATTGAAAGAAATATTGTTTAAAACAAATAATAATTGTTTAAAGAATTTCAACTCTAGGAAACTTTTTTACTTGTCAAATGAGAATATTTATTGTTGAAAAATTCCAAGAAATACCATCTTTAGCATGAATTTAATATAAGACTGATATTTGCTGTTTAGGGGGGGGGGGTCATTCACCAAATATCAAATTTTTGGACGACTCTAGTGAGCACTCGATGCTATCGAATGTCTACATTCAAACTCTTCTGTCTTCAACTGGCTGTGCTCAGGAGTTTTGGTTTTCTACAGTTTTCCACTTCTCTGAGACAATCCTCAGGTGATTGCGAGCGCACAGTGGGCTTTTTTGTTCGGAAGTGATCAGCAATAGTTGCAAAAGAGCGCCTATGAATTCGATTTTTCAAATTTTTGTTATCTTCTATTATTTATATAAATAAACAAGGAGCGAAAATGGGACATTTTGTTATTATTATTTTTTATCTTCAAATCAATAACTTAATTAATCCCATTTTTGACGAAAATGAATGACGAAGTATCGAAAGAATGTAAATAATTTACAGAATATCGAATCTAGTTGTTATAAACAAATTATTTTAACAAATCGTCAACATATTGGAAATTTTTTTTCCAAGTATATTTTTGAGTTAAAATTGCTTGATTTTATCAAGAGGATCCCTCCCGTAGGGGCTGTAACACCTTGTAGTTGGTGGGGAGGCTTAAGCGTGTGGGACATGGGGGTCAAAAGGACCTGGGCCTGCATGCGTATGGATATGAATGAAAGGATCCCTATAAACGGGCTCTCCTGAATCAGAGGAAAAGGATCCCTATAAACGGGCTTTCCTGGATGAGAGGAAAAGGATCCCTATGAACGGGCTCTCATGGTATGTGTGATTACGGTATGGTAGTAGGCTGAAAGAGCCTAGCTAACACGGGCCTTCTGGATCCTTGGGTCGAGGCCCCTCCCGGACCGATTTACAGCTTTCGAATCGGGACAGGAATGACCTGCGGCCCGCATAGTGACCAAGAAATAGCCCTCGTTTGTTCTAATGGTCTGCAAGCAGATATTTGAACATTGAGCGTCTCACTCAATGTGACTACCCCCCTAAGCCATGAGCGTAGAGTGATCGTGCTCGTGGAACTTTGGCATCTAGGGGTTACGAAGGTGTCCTAACGGCCTTTCGGGGACACCGGACGACCTTCTCGAGTATTTAGTCTTACCCCTGCATGCGGGGCTCTGCAGGGGCGGACCTTTTATTTCCCTAGCTTCTCGTAGGATCAAAATGGAACACGCAAAATGAAACCAAAAATCGAAGGAAGGAGGAAGGGAGTTGGCGGATGAGGGAGACCCGTTGGGCCTTGAAGGGTCTAACATAACCCTCTCCTCTCCATCTGTCTCTCCGACAAGCCAAATTCAGGTGGCGGCTGTGCCCCCAACTCCCTCGGGAGCTGAGGGATTGACGGTCCCTCTGAACGAGTCGGTGGTAATGGGAGAGGCCAATCAGTCCCCCAACAAAAAGAAACGGCTCAACGGTTCCCTGAAAAGGAAACTGAAGAGGAATGCGCAGCAGGCTAGCAGAGCAGCTGCATGAGCTAGAACTTCGGCAGTTACAGGGCCGACATCCAGCACTGAGGCCCAGAAGAGAGGTAGGGGCTCAAAGAACATCCCACCGGGGGTGGCTAGGACTCAGAAGAGGCACAAAGCGGCCCAGCAGCCGACGAACAGAGAGTCGTCGGGAGCTGGACTGACGGCCGCTCAGAGGATTAACCCCCTGACGATGGTGGTGGCCGATGGCAATTACCCGGACTCAATGCTCACTACGGAGCTGTATGAGCTCTTCAGGAAGGCTAGCTGGAGGGCGGTCAAAAGAGTGTCCCCAGATCAATGGCCATGATTCGCTACCTCATTCTGCAGGGGAGGGGTCTTCGTATTTGTGGCAGCCGACCTAGCGACTAAAGCTTGGCTGCTCAAAGCAGTGGTCAAGACAAAGCCGTGTGAAGGTGGAGCGCTTAAGGTGGGTGGGGTTGAGTTACTCCAGAAGTTCATGAGAGCTACGGCGTGGTTCCCGGGTAAACAGGAAGACCCGTCTGAGGTACTCCAACGGCTGGAGGGTTTCAACCCCTTTTGAGACATAGGAAGATCGGGAGCAGACCTAAATGACTGCTTCTGGTCTTACCATTACCCAGATTAGCATGGCTGCGATGCACACAGGTATCTCGCTAATCCAAGAACCTTGGTTAGTTCGAGATACCAACCATAAGGGGATTAGGAGGGGCTGGTCTTTTTTGTTACAGGGACCCCAAGGCCGTCAAACCAAGGGTCTGCATACTGACGAAGGGAGTTAACGCTGTCCCGCTGCTTGAGCTATGTTCAAGAGACCTGATGGTAATAGCCACGGATCTCAAAGGAATAGGAAAGCTAGTTCTGGGATTGGCTTACTTTCCGTATGACAGCGATACTAACTCACCAGAGGAGGTATGTACACTGGTGAATTATTGCAAGGTAAGGGGTATTCCTCTACTGTTGGGATGCGATGCTAATTCCCAATATACTTTGTGGGGCAGCACGAACGTCAACTCAAGAGGTAACCTACTGGAATACCTAATCACCACTGATTTAGATATTCTTAACACGGGGAACACCCCGAAGTTCCGTAACACGGCCAGGAAGGAAGTCATTGACATCACTCTCTGTACCAGTAGTTTCAGAGATAACATCAAGAGGTGGAGAGTCTCAGATGAACCCACTCTCTCAGATCACTTACAGATAGAGTTCGTCTTGGAATCCATTGCACCCGCTGGCCCCAAATGGGTCAGAAATCCAAGAAGAACGGACTAGGATCAGTTTTCCACGGAGCTAAGTAGTGCACTTCCAGAGGTTTCCAGGTCAATTCGAGACGTGGATACCGTGGAGATGGCAGACAACACTTTCACGGAAGCCTTAAAGCTACTTATGAGAGTAATTGTCGACCTACAAGAGTCCGAAAGGCTGGGCAGATACACTGATGGAATGGAAAACTCGAAGAGCTTCGCAGGAAAACCAGAGAGAGGTTCAGACGTGCCAGTAATGGCAAAACAAAGGAACTATGGCCCTCATTCACAACGATGAGGGATGAATACAGAGGTGCAATACGTAAGGCAAAGCAAGAGAGCTCGACCAACTTTTGCACAGACATCGAGAAGGGAGCTGACGCGGCTAGACTGGACAGGCTGCTTTCCCGAAATCCGGACGCTATTCTCGGCACTCTGAAATTGCCCGGTGGGGGTTGCTCAGAGTCGCACGGGGACACCTTGGCTCACCTGATCAAGGCACATTTCCCGGGTTTTCAAGGTTTGGAGAAATGGAGACGGCACCTCAGAAGCAACCAAAGTCGCCTGTGGCCCAACTGGGCCCGAAACGGCGGCTTGCCAACGAGATTGTCACCCCTGCCAGGGTCAGGTGGGCCCTGAAGTCCTTCAGACCTTACAAATCTCCTGGCCCAGATATCACATACCCAGTCCTCTTACAGAGGGCTGAAGAGGCCATCATAGGGCCGCTAGTGAGACTTGCTAGGGCTAGTCTGACGCTGGGCCATGTCCCGGCCGCATGGAGGGGTACGAGAGTGGCATTTATTGCGAAAGAAGGCAGGATCGGTCATACCTGAACCAAGGATTTCCGCCCCATTAGCCTAACATCTTTCCTACTAAAAACAGACTTGTGGATAGATATATTCGCGATAAGGTCTTGTCAAGGACGCCACTCCACAAAGAGCAACACGCCTATAAGGCTGGTCACTCGACGGAGACGGCCCTAAGCGGAGCAGTAAACTTAATTGAAGGACAACTGAAGGAGAAAGGACTCGCGATTGGAACCTTCATGGACATCGAAGGAGCCTTTAGCAACACCTCTGGTGAGGTGTTCAGGGCGGCCATGATCGCACATGGTGTACCTACGGTAGTCGTGGAATGGACGTGTCACATGTTGGCCAACAGGAATCTAACTACGACTAAGGGTTATTCCACTTTATGTGGAACCGTTGACTCGGGATGTCCGCAGGAAGGAATTTTATCGCCCTTCTTGTGGTGCCTAGTAGTGGATGAACTACTTCATCTACTCTCGAGTCAGGGTCACCGTGTCATAGGCTATGCGGACGAAATACTAATTATCGCACGCGGCCAGCATCTGGATGCACTCTTCGGAGTAATGCAGCAAGCACTGATGTTAGTGGATTCATGGTGTAAGAAAACTGGACTATCGGTCAATCCGAGTAAGACAGACGCGGTTGTTTTCAACAGAAGGTATAAGTGGGGAACCACGAGTACACTGAAACT
>JAABKJ010003137.1:0-26486 GCA_011634705.1 Andricus grossulariae
TAGCCCTCCGTATCAAATTTCATCTGTACACCTGCACCTTTTTGCGCATTAAATAAATATATTATCTGTAAGGAAGCGATAAATCATCCTTGTAATAACTATATGTCGCAGTATAAATTTCCAGGACAAAGCAAAATATAACCTTGAAAGTATTTACGCGAAAAAATTCTTGAGATAAGAAATAACCTTGAACATGTTTTTACATGCATTTGGCTGGCACAATTGCGCAATATTACTCTGTGACGTCATCAAGGAATATTCTAGATGTTGGTAAAGTAGGTCCAGTACCCCTCTTGTATCAATGTCGGTAAGGTAGAAATTCATGATGACGTCATCAAGAATGTCGGTAAGGTAGGAATGAATGAAGACGTCATCAGGACCCTCGAGAATGTTCTAGGAGCTTAGCGCGGACTTGAACCACTTTTATAGAAAAATTTAGCACGGACACGAAACACTACAGCTAGAATCTTCTTGATGTCGGTAAGGTAGGAATTTTTAATTATAACCCGCCTTACTCATCTACTAATACTGTAAAATTAATTTTACCTTTACGATGAATAAGGGAGGTTTCGTTCACATAACGATCATACACCGAAAGGTGAAAAGCCAGTTTTTCTATGACATTCGTTTCGAGATCTTGCATAACTATCTCAGCAAGAATTGCGGAGATAGGCGACCCCATGGGGGCGCCAAACGTTTGCCTATAAAATTGGTTACCGAAATTAAAATAAGTGTTATTAATTAAAGGAATTTGCGTATTTTTACTAATGTGATGACACCTATACCTATGCTTTTAAGAACCAGACCTAAAAGAACGTTAGTGAAGAGTAATGAGACGCCAGAAGAAGCCATGATATGGTCATCAGAAATTTTATTTTGATCAATGTAATCTTTAAAAGTGAGTGAATTTTTGTCAGGATATTTGTAGGCAGGTAAGGAGTCAGAAATTATTCCGTTCAATGTTTTCGCTAAAACATATGTAGGTGTATTAATAGAGGAAATAATTGGTCTGAGAGTATAATTTTGTTTATGGATCTTAGGAAGACCATAAAACTTAGCAATATTAGTATTGTCATTTATGAGATCCTTCCTTCTGTTGGAAATGTGTGTAGGTTTTTTAATATATTCGGAATATAACGTTAAAATCTTTTATGTAATTCCATCTAGGGCTTTATCGGTATTCTTTCTAAGTTAGATTCTAAATCTTTTACAATTTCGAAAAAATGTTGATGTATCTTAGTGAAAAATGTATAAGTGAATTTCTCACCTAATCGAATGATGTCGGCTTCTGGTTCTGAAATATCGGAGCCAGATAAATTAATCAACTAAGGATCATTACTCTGAGGTAAAAGTTATGATTAGCAAATAAAAGTCTATGTTTATTTAAAGTAGGAATTTCATAACCTTGTTCGAATTTTAAATTCTCGAGTTTTTTGTTTAATTTATTTTTAATTAATTTAGACTTGTTATTCAACTTATCTTGGTATTCAACAACATTATGTAAGACTGTAGCTGGCAGTGAAACGGCTAATCTAGTTCTAAACTTCTCGCATTAATTATTTAAGATTTTAAATGGTTGTGAATGTCTCTAATTTCAAGTTGTCGTAACTGGCGTTGTATACGAGTAGTAATAATATCAAGTTTATTCACACATGAGAGGCTATAAAGATGTAGGGATCCAACCTTGGTAGTACTATTTATGATGTTGCAAGGGTCAAGGCTGGGTAATCTACATTCCATAAGAAAATCTTCCCTAGCAGAAGCACTTCTGATATCTTCATTGACATTGATTAAGGCTTTCGTTGTGAAAAAGGCCTTCGGGCCATCTTTGTTAAAAGTTGTTTTTAGAAACATCGTTGTGTTGACGGAATACCAGTAAATGTGTATATAAGTATGAAAAGAACTTCGGGATGTATATATTCTTAGTTTAACGTCTGGGAAACAAAAAATTGGGATTTATAAGGAAAAATCTTATTTTTCGACTTCTTCCGGACTATTTATTCAGAATTGTACAATAATAACGTTTCGGAATCAGACAGATTCCCTTGTCAGATTGTCTGTTATAGAATATGAACAATTGAAAATATATTTTGCAAAGTAATAAAAGTATCAAAAGATATATCTTATTAAGTACATTGTTTTTTTCTTTCAATTTCAATTATTTAACATCGACTTTTCCATTTAGACTTGAATTTTATATGTTCACATTCTAATGGAACTATAATTTTAAAGTGTTATCGATTTCTTTTTTTATCCGTATTTTTTCATCGTTGAGACATATTCCTTCAATTATTGAGGGCTTTTCGTATCTTTTGCAATCAAATTTAGTCATCGTCAGTTTTAAAAATTATTTAAATAGAGACAAATTCAATTTTTAGAGCAATTTTATTAACATTTAAAAAAATTTAGTTGTATTATTTATTCTCAGTGACCTGTCCTGTAATGTATTTGTCGTTAAGAAGGTTTATAAGCACTGCATCCTTTTTCTCACGTAAAAATTTCTCGCTCACGAACAGAAACCAATTACAGGTATGGATGTAAAAAAAATCGAAAAAGTTAATAAATATTAAACAAAACGTTTCTAATATTATTATGAATTTATGGTCCTATTTATTTAAAAAAATAGGCATTCGTAATAATATTAGAAACAAAGAGATATCTTTAAATTGATTAATGAATGGAGAATTAATCAGATCCTTAGTCCTAACGTCAAAATAAGAAAGGATCTCATATCTGACAACACTAATATTGCTAGGTTTTATGGTCTTCCTGAGATCCATAAACAAAATCATCCTCTCAGACCAGTTATTTCCTCTATTAATACTTTTACATATATTTTAGCGACTACATTGAACAGGAGAATTTCTGACTCCTTAATTACCTACAAATATTTTATAAAAAATTCACTTTTAAAGATTACATTAATGAAACTAAAATTCCTGATGACCATATCATGGCTTCTTTTGAAGTCAAATCACTCTTCACTTGCGTTTCTTTAGATCTCGTTTTTAAAGGCATAGATATAATAGGTGGCATCACATTAGTAAAAATATGCAAATTTCTTTAAATGATTTTAAGAAAAGTGATAAATTTGTAATGAATTTCACTTATTTTAGATTGGGTTATCAAATTTATAGGCAGACGTTTGGCAACCCCCAATGAGTCGCCTATCTCCGCAATTCTTGCTGAGATAGTCATTCAAGATCTTTGAAAGAACTTCATAGAAAAACTGGATTTTCACCTTCCGTAGATATATATAGTATATATATACTATAGTAGATTATAATTTACCTTTGATATTGAAAACAAAAAATCTATTAGCTTTTTGAATTTATAACTTCGCCGAGATGATAATAACTTAATTATCACGAATTGGTTTAGATTAGGTCCGTTCGACTTTCGAGGTGGTATCGGAGTCCCATTGCAGAGCTAACTTATGTTAACGGTACATACGGCACTATGAATTGTAAAAAAAATATTGCTAAAAGATAATTAACAAATCAATATACGGTTAATTCATAGATATATATTCGGATATACGTATAATTAATCGGTATTTGTACGTCACAACGCTTATAATACAATTAAAATTTCGCACGCAACGGGCTGATGGGGGGGGGGGAGTCGAACGCACAAACCTAAGCACGCAAGTCCACTATCTTAACCACTGCACTACTTGTTATACGAGTTGCGATCTGTAAAATAATCCTGAAATGCATTTGTAACTGCGGTGGCGACCTCGGTAACGACTTTTGAATACGCGTCCATGACATCGCGCGCACAAGAAAAAAGCTCTCGCATTTACCTCATATCCATATCCATACAAGTCAGTTGTGACAGCCGCGGAACACAAAACACGTCTTGTTCCAATAAACTCTCAACTGTACGCGATTTGTGAATAAGTTGTGCCATCCAAAATGGTGTTATTTATTATAAAACCCCTTCACTGCTAAGTGGGAATATGGAGTAATGTGACGACTGTCACAGAATTGTCAAAAATAAATGTTTTTTAGGTGATGCCATGAGGTAATGCTAAGTGATTTTGACATTTTCACACCCTCCTTAGGAGCAGTTATTACTGTTATGGTTACAAGAAACACTTCACATTTCTTGATAAGTAAATGTAACATTTCTTTTTTCTGCGTGTACCCATAAATCGGTTCATTCTCTTCACTAAAATCAGATTTGTAAATTCCTCAAATACAATTCATTTTAATTATAATTTTGCCAAATTACTATTCGAAGTGCTTTTCATCAAGTTTATCAATTTTTCCTTCGACTTAGACGGGCACTTAAACTTCGACTTATTCGGGTCGAGTCGAGGGATCGGAGCACCACCTCTTGGAATAGTTCACTGACTCGGATGCTAAGGAAGTCTACTACTAGGTACACCTTACCTTGCGGATGAATGAGGTTATATTTAACTTTTTCTTTTCAGCCTCCTTCATTTAGGTTGTTTTAGTTTCATTTTAAATTTAATTATTTGCATGTATAAGTAGGTTGTAGCAAATAAAAAAATTCTATGGGGGCGGGGGAGTGATTTGCAGAGGCAGACAGGAAATTATATGTATATTATGTACATATTTCACGAATTTCAGGGGGGGTCGAACCATGCCCCCCCCCCCTGGCGACGACCTTGTGCATATATACTTATCCAATTTGAATGTGTATAACAGGCTATTTTTTCAAGCACCGTCCGATAAAGTGGAATTAGGATTTTCGGATGTCCATTGCGCACCGATGTGGAAAATATATAAGAATCGAAGTGGTAAAGCCGCAATATTATTCCCGTACTTGCAGCGGGAACAAGTCACTTTGCATATAATTTAGATGCATATGCGAGGTGGGTATTGCAAAAAAAAAAATTACTTTTTCCGACACTGGATGGCTCTCAGCTCTTTTCTCGTAAGTGCTGAGTCTATAATCGAATTGAAAATAAATGGAGATCTAATCACGATGCTACCTAGGGCATAAAGTTTTTATAGCTTACCAGATCCTTTTTTCACCCTTCCTCTTGAACCAACCTGTGTCGCTTAAACACGGATGGAGAAAATCAACTGCCTATGGCATCTATTTTCTACGAAAAAGGTCGACTGTGAGAGAGACTAAGATTAAAAGTTTTAGTCGCCCGGGGGTGTAGGAGGCGCGCGTGTTTACCGTTTCAGGGGTGAAAGATTTCTATCTCTTCGCTCGTCCGTTCGACGGATTCACCTTGCCGGGTATTTGCCCGAATAATCTTTTTATACGTTTCCACGCTTCGTACGAAGGCAGCACGAAGCAGCAATATCCTTCGCTGCCAGGCGCTCACGCTCTTCCCTGGGGACGCTCGCTTCTCTATCTAGTCCTTTTTTTTGTCTATATCCGCTGTACCAAGCCTCCACCCTATTCTACTTTTCTTCCTCTTTGCCTATCCCTCTCCCTTTGTTCCTCATTTTTTACTTTTTCCCTTTTTTACTCTTCTAGTTCTCATTTTTCTTCCGCTCACTGAGTGACGCTGGCCGGATACGAATTAACCCCGATGGACCCCTCATGAATAAAAGCTCTTAGGATTTACCTCAATTCTGGTCTTGTATTGTCGGCACGTGCATGGGAAAAATTTAGTTTTTTTCCAAATCGCTTCCGACTCTCCAGAGTTTCCGGAGCCAGCCTCCCGGTTTTTTCGTCTCTCGTCTATCGTAAACATCAGAGCATTGAAATGCTTTCTAGAATTGATTTCAGTTACGATAAGACCTTTATTTCAGTGTTCACAATAGAAGTAAAATGAAAATTAAAAAATTCATAATTTATACACAAAGAACATGAAATCAAGCACTCCTCTTCGAAACATATTGTTGCGTATGCTTCAATAATTTGCGGTAATAAAGGGTTTCATTTAGCGTATAAATTTAGCGATTGAGAAAGTATCAGAATTGTCCGAAATTTCACTTATCTGTTTTTCAACGGATCTTTACTAGGATGGTCTAAATTTATACATGTAAAAATTTAGCTTTGGATTTTTGGTGATCGATCCCCCCAATTTGTTCTTTTCCGGAAAAAGTAATGCCCTATTTTTGTTCAAAATAGTCAACATTAACTCGTGCCTCCGGCATTTTGAAATTAACATGCCCCAAAAATGCAAAATAACAGTTTTATGTAAAATTTATGCTAAAGACAGTACTTTTTGCAATTTTCGTAACGGAAATTATGTTTATTCGATAAGTGATAAGTTTCCAAGTATCTTTAAAATAATTACGAATGGCTTACACACTTAATAGTTGTTTAAACAATCTTTCTTTACCCTGTTAAACGTGAAAAGTTATTATTTTTCGAGATATATTTTCGAATGATATATGTTAGTTATCTAAACAATTTTCATTTCTTCAAACAATTTTTCCTCCCTAGAAATCTTAAGAAGTTACTATTTGCTGAATATAATGAGGCAGCTAATGAATGTTAAGAGTAATATTTTTCTGAAAAGCGGTTTGAATTATTTAAACAATTAATGATCATTCACTCGCGCCTTTTCATACAAAGTTAAAAAGGAGGAGAAAATTCTAGTATTTTCGAATCTCTCACATTACACTATGTCGCTTTAATACAGTATTTTCTTATCTCAGAACTTATATCCTTATTTTTTCATCAATAATAATTTTTTCAAACAATTTTTTAAGTAACGTTATGGATAGTTATTTTTTGAAATCGATTTAGTTGATATAAGAAAATGCTAATTTATAAGGGATATACTGACTAGAATTTTCTCCATCTTTCCTATGAAAAGAAGTAAGTGATTTTGATTA
Organism: Andricus grossulariae; assembly: GCA_011634705.1. Classification (NCBI taxonomy): domain Eukaryota; kingdom Metazoa; phylum Arthropoda; class Insecta; order Hymenoptera; family Cynipidae; genus Andricus; species Andricus grossulariae. The sequence continues at coordinate 6,777 of JAABKJ010003137.1, forward strand.
TTCAAATAATTGAAAACTGTCCTTAATCCTTTGCGACATAGTACCATACATCGATGGGTGCCAATAACACTATTCCATCATTTGATTCTGACATTAAAAAGACGTGCACCAAAAAACAGCACCAAATGATGGAATGGTTTTACTTGCACCCATCGACATGTATGGGACCTTTTTGACTTCGTCTATTAATATTTTTCAGATAGTTTTTAACAAATCATAAGAACAAAAAGCAAGTTACAAGTATGGTAGAGCTTCATTTGACAATAAAAAACCTTGAAAACATTTTATTTTTTAACGAAATGGATTTTATAAATAAACAAAGTGAAAAAATAGGGATCCAATATGACGGATGAAAACTTTTAAAATAATGATTGTATCCGCCATTCTGAAATTTCTAATTGTGACTGCAGATTCGTAATCAGCGAGCCACAACACCCCCACAAAGCACCCATTTTAAAGCCACGAAACTTATTTTTATATTAATTGTCCGCCATATTGGCTGCGCCATTTAAAATTGGGAGTGTCTACACGTGCCAAAGAAGGCCGACTATTCGTATGGAAATTTCGGTACGAATAGCCCCTTTCCCAGATCCCCTATTCCTGCCGAAAAAATTTAGCTATTTGTGCCGATATTTCGGTACACGTAGCCATGGCCTTCAAAATTTGAAAATGTCCTAAATTTTACTCCAAATTCGTAATCAGCGACCCAAAAAACCTTTCGTGCTTTCAACCAATTCGTATGTAAGGAAAAATGTATACTTCAAAGGGTTAACAAAAAATATTACTCTCGAAATTCATTGATTGCGTCATTAATTCTATAAAATAATTATTTTCCAAGATTAGCAAGGGGGAAAATTGTTCAAACAAATTAAATCTGTTCCATTAATTGGTGAATATCGTTTAAAAAAGTAGTACTCTTAACATTTCTTAATTAGGTCTGTCACTGATCCCAGAAAATACTAACTCTTCACGATTTGGTGAAGGAAAAAATGTATACGAATAGAAATTGTTTGAACAAGGCAAAGAACTGAATCAAGGCCGTATAGAAGATGAGAGAGAAGGACAATATGGCTTACAACTATGCAAAATATGTTGAACAAAAAATATTTTTTTGATATTCATCATTTATATCATTTATACCAAAAAATATTAACTTTTTACGATTGACTGGGGGGGAAAAATTGTGTAATTAATTGGAAATTAGTTTTTAAATGTTTGGAAACTTGTCACTTATCAAGTAAAATGTTGAAGAAATACCTTCTTCAGCATGAATGTTATATAAAACGGCTATTTTGCTTTTCTGGCGCATAAGTATGGGACAATTAAAAGTTATTGGGTCGAAATTGTTCCTTGAAAATATCTTAAGAAGTGTCTAAACTTTATTTGAGAAAAAGGTATAACAAATACTCACGTACTTAGGTACGGTTTAATGTTGACCGGTTAGCAAAAGAAAAAGAAATTTCTTTTTCCGGAAAGAGAACAAATTGAAGGGGGGGGGGGTCGATAACCAAAAATCGCATGTAGAATTTTCAGAGGTCTAAATTTGGTATAAATTTATATAAAAAGGTATAAATTTGGTACAGAAATCGAAAGTCAAATTTTTTGACCAACCTAATTTTCACATGTTGAGATCTCTTGAAGCTGAAAAGCAAATTTTGGCTATGAGGTCTATCTGTCTCTCCAGCCATCCGACCGTAAGCATGGTAATTCTCGAAAAAACACGAATTGAATCAGGCTTTAACACACTATTCTTATGACCTAAAAGGAAGAACTAATTCGTTAACCAAACTTCTTTAACCGGTGGTTATGGTTTTACCAATTGCAAATGCTATGTAAAAAAAGTTTATAAGAGAAAATTGTAGCTTTTCAAGAGACATAACAATTCGCCTTAACCAATTTTTTTAAATAGGGAAACAATGAGAATTATGTATACGTAAAACTTTTCACCAAAAGAATTGTAGCTTTCAAAAGACCTACAAACCTGCTTTCAACTATTTTTCGCTAGGACTCTTTATTTTGGTTTTATTCTTCGAAAATAATAAGAAAAAAATCGAAAATTTCAATTTGTAAGCAAACAACGCAAAATACGAAAAAATGTCTAGGCAGGATTTGCAGTTTCCTAGAAGGTTCACAACATGTTTCAAGTAGGCGTTCGTGGAGCGAGGTTTAATATTAATGATTAAAAAAAAAACGATTTTCACATAGGATATGTGATGAAATTTTAATACACTTTTTTATATAATAGAATCTTGTTTGTTTGCAAATGTATGGCCTGCACAACGTATGCAGCAAATGTTAATGTTTAAATATAGTCGCATATAGAAAATTAAACATCAAGATTTATAAACAATCCTGGGTGTAAATTATATTTTTTCTAAAGTTTAATTAAGTGTGCATAGTTAGTAAAACAATCGTGAAAATAAGCAAAATGCTAGCAATACATATCCGAGTGCGTAGCACGAGGTCTAAAAACGTGGGCCCCCTGGACGCGCTCAATATTGCATCCAGCTTCGCACTATCCACATAGAGCGCAAAGGTTCCATATCTTGATGTTTATTCGTACTTCTAAGTCAAAAGTTCGCTTTATCAAATTCCATAATTTATCATAAAGCACTGGTAGCTCTTACATACATGTTTGAATCTTTCGTCAATACTTTAGTTATTCTTTTTGGAAATAGATAAAAAAGGTTGCTTTTCAGTATCTGTTAATAGCTTTATAAACGAACAATGCAGTTTCCAATAAACTCTTTTGTGATGTTGTCGAAAACCAAGATGGAACCTCTAATTCTAGATTCTCGAAATAAAGGGGTTATTTTTCAAAGGGAAAATTCATTTTCTATCATGATAAATGGATAACGAAAGAACCGACTTCAAATTTTATCAAAAATTAAACCTCGAAAATCAAAAGTTTCTCTCTTTCCACTCCATCCTCTCCGTCCACGCTTATCAGAAAAAAATTACACTTGTTTTCTGCTGCTATCCAAAAGTTTCAGGCGTTCATTATTCATTCCCGTCGGGTGCAAGTATTGATGTTCCAATTACATTGTGTTACCATTTATTACCTAGCCTGTTATAATAAGTGCCTTTTGGCGCTTGAGATTTGTGCACGTTCTTTGTAGAAATAGTCGAGAATAAATGCAACGGAAAAGACAAATTTGTCGATATAAAAGAGAAAATCAAGGGACTTGGAGAGAAGTCAAAAGGTCACGGTTGCTAGAGCTTCTCAACATCTTACTTCTCTCTTAACGGATATTCTCCGGGACGTGCTTTCCCTCACTTCCAATAAGGGAGATTTCCCACGTAGTACAAATCCACCTTCTCCAGTCTAGTCTCCTGATCCACATGCGGACTAAACACGAAATAAAGCTAATATTTTATTTTATTTTCTGAAGAAAATCTATTTGTACAATAATGATAATAAAAATAAGGTTTCCACGTGATAAATATTGGTTGGAAAATCTCAATTTTTTTCTTGCTTTATTTTTCAGATAGAGTATTCCCCAAAAATGGTATTCAAGTTCAAAATCCTCATTATATGGTCTGTAAAATTCAACAATTTTGAATTTTAGGAAGTAGAATATTTCTTGTTGTTAAAAAGTAATATGATTATTCTGTTATAGAATTTACTGATTTGTAAATATTATATTCAAATTCTGTATAAAAAATATACGTATTCTTATTTTATAACAGAAATATCATGTGTACAATATTTTGGCTCAGTTTCAAGACTAGAAAGGCAAAAACTTTACGCAGTAGAGTAAAACTCATATGGTCAGCCGTCGGGAATGAAGTGAATTTTCTTCCAGTGTGTAATGAGTAATGAGAGTAGTGATAACAAATAATATTTTTGTTATTAAAGGATTTAAATAGGCTTACAAGAAATTATTTCTCCGCACTTTTTAAAAAGAATTTTGCCTAAAACAATAGATAATATAGCCTTTAATTCCCTAAATATACGTAAAATCTGCGGTGGACGTAGTTAATGCGAATTTTGGCAATTTATTATGAAACTTATATTATATATATTACATATTATAAAAAACACTTTTCGAAATTCCTGAATTGCTATTTTTAGAGTAATTAAGCGTGACATGTCTAGAAAAACTAATCAAAGTCCTTAGTTTGAACCATGGCACAAAGCACTTCATTTATGTACGATATTTTAAATGAAATAAAATTGATCAGAATCACATTTGGTATACATTTTTCTTTTACTTACCCGGATCGTACAAAAGTTTCCCTGAACATTCCTGGAAGATTCCAATGGAAGGTTCGGAGAATTCCAAAAAAAGTTCCAAGAAGGTTCCCGGACCTAAGTATATAACTGTTCGCGTATCCAGGAAGTTTCCCAAGGAAGGTTCCCCGAATGTTTGTGAAAAATTTTTGCATTATAATTATTAATTTTATATAATGCGAAAATTTGTCACGGAGATTCCGCGAAAAATATTTCCAGAAGTCGGTAAGTGTCCGCGTATTAAGGAAGGTTTGAGAATGTTCGTGAACAAATTTCGAATTATATTATTCAATTTCATATGATGCGAAAATTTTGTACGAACCTTTCGCGATGGTTTTTGGAAATAGGTAAATGTCCGCGTAACAAGGAAGGTTTCCAAGGAAGGTTCCAGGAATTTTTGTGGAAAATCTTCGCATTATATAAATTACATTAATTTAATGAACTACATTCTTCACGAACAGTCCCCGAACCTTCCTTGGGAACCTTTCTGGATACGCAGACATTTACTTACTTCCGGGAACCATCCTGGAATATTTTTCGGAATTCTCCGAACTTTCCATTGGAATGTTTAGGGAAACTTTTGTGCTATCTGGATAAAAAATATATTTTTCAAAGGCACCAAGTCTATGAAGTAAGGGAAGGACATGAATACCGAAGTTAATTTGAAATGACCAATCTATTATTTGAGAATTTATTACATCTTGCAGAAATGAAAAACTGGGTTTATGGCATCTTATTATGTCGTAAAATTTAAGCAGCACCTTTAGGGGAAGATTAAAAATATTTCTCAATTTATCAAACTTAAATGATCTTTCTCTCAGGAAATGTAACTATTTTTTAAAATGAAATTCTTGAGTGGATTTTTCAATATTTGCCTTTATACTCTCTAATATGAAGGATGTATGGCACTTTAATGTCCTGAGGATGGATACGGACGTGGATCGTAATGTCGTAATATAAATTTATGATGAGTAAACAACATCTGTGTCGCCAACGCGTTGGTTAAGCAGGAATGACATACATCCGGCACAGAATTGAACTCCGTTGAACCGCAATGAATTCCGCTTCTAGATCCTTCGAGTAGGTTCTTACACGAATCCAGTATCGCGCGATCCTTTAATCCTGGAAAAGTGTGCTGACGGTCTCGCCGCTTTAAAGATTTACGACCGAGAGCTAATCGGTGGAAATTACTTTTTCTACTCGCGACCCTTTCCAAGAGATAGAATTATCGTGCTGGCTCAGAGCGTCATCGTTTTCGTCGTCGTCATCGTAAATGGAGCGTCCACGTTCAGAAGTGATTAAACTTACGAGCGTTTCTTATATTTGCAAAGAAAAATGAGCCTCGACACAATAAAATCGCGTTATTGTTGGTAAAGAATAGCGGATGTTATTGAAGCAAGGACATGAAGAAGATAAATTTCGAAAGGATTTTTTTGGTCTTTTTTGTAAGATAGATTAACGTTATGGATGTAAATTTGTATGCGTTTTTCATTTCAGTATCTTGGGGTTAGAATATGGCACACGGAGAAAAATGAGATTGAAGAGTTCGATATTCTGTACCCAAGTTGTTTAATGATTACCAAATGTCAGGAATAGATGCAGAAGACACGAGAAGGAATGTGAAACTACACACTAATCATTAAAAATTTGTATCTCTCCTGCATAGAACCTTTTCTTTTAATATTTCAAAGTTATTGTATACACTTCGTACCTTACCACCTACAATTTAAGTGCATCAGCCTTTGCACAAATGAAAAACTAAAGTCTCTCCTAAAAAGTGCGTTTTCTCAAAAAAGAATAGAAAGCATAAATTACTATACTTTCTAACATCAATGATGGAAATCTATACATCGTGTCTCAGTTGTTAAAAGGACACTTTCTTAATCGATGTAAAGTTTATAGTGTTCTATTAGAAACTCGACTGAGTTTGCAGCAGTCCAGTAACTATTCCTGGATGCTCCGCACTCAATAACGTTCGGGCAGCACATAACCGAAGCTTGCTTGCATGATACCATAAGGACGTTCAGTGACTCTTTTTTAGGATCCAGAATATCAGATTGCAGAGAGAAGCTGATTGATGCGTTGGAAACCCAGGTTCAATTCTCGCCAGCTACGTTTTTTCATCTAACTTGACTTTTTCACTTTCAGCAAATAAATATTCCTAATTTTATGGTTGAAACTTAGTAAATATATGTATGTATTTATAGTATATAAATAAATCTAAGTTTATAAAATGAAAAGTGACTATATCGACCAGTCAACAGCCACCGCTCTGTGTCCTTGTAAATTTATTTTACAGTGCGCCAGATGAGTCAGACCGTCATCAAGCTGTAATCTCTTTAGTTGCCTAAGGTAGTTAATACCGCGATTGCACTTGAATCAATAACGTAATTTCAATCTCGAATTTGTTTACAACGCCAGTTCAGTAATGAATACCTCGGCTACCAGCACTAAAGACTCAATTTTTCACTTCCAGTTTTCTCCGTGATTATACTTTTCTTTATTAATTTCCTCTCACAGAAAGAACAAAATTTACTATTTACAGCGATTTCAGAGTAATCTTCACCTGCAACAAAAATTACCTTTACGTGTTAAAATTTACCAACCACATGGGAAATGGTTACCATGTTAACTCTGTAGAATCGTGTTTTGTTCCGATGCGAAAAAATTTGACTTTATCTACTTAAAAATTACCCTCAACAAAAATTGACTTCTGTTTCTGCTGTGCTTCCATGTATATTTCTTTTATATTTATATGAAAATAACTATCATAAAAAGAATGACGTTAGTCCAATATAATCATTAAAAAAAACTAATTGGGACAAATTGCGGCTAATTAACATTTTTTAATTCGCCCGAATCTTGCTTCTGATTTGTTGAAAATGAATTGAGTCAGCGCGAACTGAATGCCTGTCAATCCATCTTAATTCGTGGTCAAGGTAATTTCGAAAACAATTAATAAAAATTGCATGCCTCGAGACTCGAACCGCAGCGATCACAAGTGTATAAATTTAAGCGGTGACCACTAAGCATGCATGACTCATGTTATATATATTTATAACGGATCTTCAATGGCAGCGCGTTGGTTATACCTTACGAATTTGATTTATTAGTTTAGTATTTTACTGTATTCGCGCTGGCGAATTTGGACAAATTGGAGTTCGACTTCAAACCTGGCAAATTAAACTGAATTGGCTGACACTGAAATTAATTTGTGTTGACATACACACGAAATGGCTTCATAAATTATTTTTTTCTGAATTCGGGCGAATAGGATATTTGAAGATTATATTACTTTTTACGAATTTACACGAATTCACAACCTACTCCAATTTGTGATTGTAGCAAAGCGAGTTTCACGGGGACTTCTAGCGAATTTTTCTCAATTCGCTCTCATTAATTTTTTCACTATATCATCAGATATCTACAGCTTTTACTCTGACTTGGCTTGTCGATGACAGCTGAATATCTGAATTGCCCATCTCATTGCGTGCTGTCGTAGTAAAGTTTTTGTTGAACATCGCTAGATTACCATCAGGTGACACTTTATCCACGTTATATGTACTACATAATTAGCATTTGCATATCTATAAAACATAAAACAATAAGGTTCACGATTTAGTTTTTATAAGAACATGAGACACTCATATTGTACACCATCCACATTCACAAAAACCACTTGCTTCTCACTGCTCTGAACCTAAACTTTGATTTAAAAAATTGCGATTTGAGGAAGACATCTGAAGACAATAGACAGAAAGAACGTCCTCCTCCCTTCAAAGGAGAGAAGACTTTCTCATAAAAAGCTACTGGCTTCCTTTTTTCATTTCCCGACAATTTTTCCCTTGCCTTGTCCATTTTGTTAGAGCGCAACGTCGACAGTGGCAATAGAAACTCGCCCCGGGCAATGCAGCATGCAGCACATGGGTCGCACCAAATCTACAAAACAATGCAAGCACTCGTACATCCCTCTGTGTACAATTTACATGCACGTAACACACATTCTCGCGTCGCGATTCGTTACGTGTGAGGCGAGCGGGTCTTTTGTTGTTTTTCTACAAAGGATTTAAGCATCGATTAAAAGCAATCTCGACGAATGAAAACAAATGCTCGACACCAACACTCGTCCGATCTTCTCTCTCGAACCATGTGCACCAACTGCCAAGCCTCTTCCTGCAGAAATGGCTTTGGACAGTCGAAAAGAGTTCCTTCTAGAACAAAAAAACGATTGACCGATTGAACTCGATAAATGTGTCTCATCCCCAGTAAGATGTCTCATGAAATTCCTCTTTTTGTATTTTCTAATACATTTTAATAATGTAATATCGTTATGTGCTGAAAATATGACTATGGTAAAGTCAACTATAGTGGAGTAGTTGAGAAAAAGTAATCAAGTGTACCATTTTTCCAATCATCGTGATAATAAGTAGTTATAATAATTGGAATAAAGAGTCCAGTATAGATATGCAATATAACCATATCGTTTTAGTCAAGCATAAGTATAGTCGCAGTAACTGTCAACAGGAGTAGAAATAACGCGCCTTGAGAGATAGTATCAGTTCCGAACTAAGTCGCTGTGCAGCGCTAGGTCTTCTTACAAGACAAATGAATCGCCACAGGTATAGCGATCACGAGTTTGGCTTGTCATTGCATTGGTTCACGCTATTTTTGATGTCTAAAATATTACTTATTATATCCAGTTTTTTTAATTCTTGATGGCTGTGTTATCGAGGAATCATTATAATTATGTGTTTGTAAGATAATAAGTACTACCATCCGTGTTTAGATTGAAGAAAAGTTATTTGTCGATCACAGAGTGTACATTTGAATACAAAATTTACAATTATTCTTACCATGTTTCCTCATCTTGGTCCTCGCCTCACAGAAGACGCGTAGAGATTCTGTAAAGGAGGCACACTTAGTACAACGGGTTGTCAAGATACAGGGGCCCGAATTTTCGACGATTCACCCTGACTGCTAACTTTCAATTGTACATAACTCCTGATACAGTTACCCAATTTTACTTTTTTATGTGGGTTTTAAAAAGGTATTTTAACGAGGTTTACAATAAAAATAATTATGAAATGATGAAAAAAATTATTTCACCTTGATTTTTCATTTTAAAACACATTTTTGCGATGTTCTCCCAATGCGGCATTTTTGATATTTTTTTAATTAGGCTAGAAAAAGGTTGATTTTTTCTCTTGAAAAACATCGCACAACGAAAATTGGATGGGAAGTATTGGTTGAGTTGTAGAAGGTCATAATAGCGCGGGTTCCTCACGCCAACTATCCACGGCGTTACTGGGCGTGCTGTAATCACTTAGTGTTTCTAATAATTGATAAAAATTATTTTTTTGTTAACGTGTAACGAATATTTTATTTTATTCTTACTTTTATGTAGCTGGAGAACGATTTAGATATTTTCTTAATTAAATTATCAAAATGGTTACATTGTAGGAAAACGATAGTTGATAATAAAATTATAAACGATTTCAGTGGATATTTCTGCTCATCTGTTACATGTCAAGATGGTTTTTGATATGTCCTCTTGCTCCCCACGTTTTGGTGATTTTTTTTTGGTGTTAATCTGTTTGCCTCTCACATTTTTGTGTTCTCTTTGGTGTGAGTCCCATCACCTCTCACAGTGTTATTAAAAAAATAATTTGTTTATTTTATATAACGTTCACGTTGCTCTTCTCTTCGCGATCTATACTTTGAGATAAAATCTATTTGTTTTCTGGCCGCGAGATATCTAAATTGTTCTAAAAGTATCAAATAGTCGGAATAAAATCGAAGTTCTATTAAGAGTAAGCAGAAACACCATTTTTATAAATGATCAGAACCACTGCGTCACTACTGCACGCCTAGTAGAGTCGTGGCTAGTTGGCGCGGGGCACTCGCGCTCATATGACCATCTACAACTCAATCAATACTTCCCATCCCATTTTCATTTTGAAATGTTTTTCAAGAGAAAAAATCAAGCTTTTTTCTAGCCTAATTAAAAAAATATAAAAAATTCCGCATTGGGTGAAAATCGCAAAAATGTTTTTTAAAATGAATAATCAAGGTGAAATCATTTTTTTATCATTTTATAATTATTTGTATCGTAAACTTTGTTAAAATACCTCTACAAAACCTTCAGAAAAAAGTTAAATTGAATAACTGTTTCAGGAGTTATGTACAATTGAAAGTTAGCAGTCGGGGTGAATCGTCGAAAATTCAGGCCCCTGTATCCTGACAACCCGTTGTACTAGTTGCGCCCCCTTCATAGAATTTGAAGAGGTCCACTAGCAGTACACTCTGGCGGACTTCAAATAAGATAGGCGACAACAAAATTTTAGGTGGGGACACTTGGAAAATTTTACCCCATATGCAAACAATAAAAATTATAACATTGTGATTTTCAAGTAAATTGAGTGTATTCTTCCTTTAATATTTCTTCATTCTTAAATAAAATTACTATTAATACTTCATTTCCTGAATTGAAGATATAAGTGAAAAAACTGTTTCTGTATTCGCTCTTGTAATAGTCTTGATAGCAGTAAACGTACATTGTTAACTTCCTGGTAGTTGAAATAAATAATTGATGTGGTATAAAAAAACATATTTATTTACTTGAGTATTAGACACTCTTTTGATATAACTAGCAAGGACTTGCTGCTGCTATCATTACTTGTAATTATATGTACTGCTTCGAACGATGTGCAATAATTATGTTGGGCAAATATTTTATACAAAGAAGATTTTAGATGGTCGATAATGATTGGTAAAGATAAAATTTCCATCTGTATTACATAACGAAAAAAGGCAACGTAGCTCGTGTATATACAAGGATTATTTGACGGATAGAAAATCACGACAAATAGTCAATAAGTTCTTTGATTGAAGAATTGAAGAAGGATAAGTCATGATTGGCACGGATTGACATTTTATCCGTATTACTTACTGATAAATATCAAAGTAATTCGCGGATAGAAAAGGATTAGGTGACGGATAGAAGGATTAAAGAGGATAAACATTGATTGCCACGGATGCCTTTTCAATTAGTAATATGCGACGAGATAAAATCGAAGTAGTATATGGATAGAAAAGATACGGTGACGGGTAGAAAATTATGCATTTGAACAGATAGGAAATACATTTTATGGTGAAAGGATTGAAGACGATAGGGTATGATTGACACGGGCTTAGATTTTCTCCGTGTTACATAACGAGAAATATCAAGTAGGTCGCGGATAGATAAGGACAAGCTGACGGATGAGACATCATGGATTGGAACGGAAAGCAAATTATTTCTGTGGAAAAAGGAATAGAGAGGATAAGTAATGATTGGCCGGATAAGTATTCTATCCGTAATAGCTTAGAAGGATTGTCAAAGTAGGTCGCAGATAGAAAAAAATAGGGTGACAGTTAGGAAATTATGGATTGAAACGGATAGGCAATATGTTTTGTAGAGAACGGATTAAAGAGAATTGGTAATGATTGGCATGGATGATTATCCTATCCGTCATAGATATTGAGGAATGTCAAAGCAGGTCTCGGATAGACAAGGATAGAGTAGCGGATAGAGATTCATGGAACAGACGGATAGAGAATACACTTTTTAGAGAAATGATGAAGGAGGATAAGCATTGATTGAAACGGATGAATTTTTAATCCGTCATGGGTGACGATATCCAATCTAAGTATTTCGCGGATAGATAAGGATTAATTCGCGGATGACAAATGAAGAATTGAAACGTATAAGTATAAAAAAGTATAGTAATACACAAAAACGAATACAGGAGGATTAAAATGGATAGTTACAACGGATAAGATTATTATTGAAACGGATAGATGCATATCCAACGAATTCAAACAGATTAAATAGTATAGAGAAATATTCAAACGGATACTTATGGATAGATGACGGATTAAAACGGATAAAGTTTTAATCCGTTTAGTTCCAGCAAGGTAAACAATCACAACGACGATCACTGGCGAGCTGTAAAAAGAATTTTTGCATTTTGGTATGTTGCGAGAAAGCATGGGTATGAATGGACAACACGCTTGAACGGCGGAAGTATTATTACTGTTTGGCGCGTGTACACTTTCTTGTATCGTTGCGAAAGAAAGAGGGCGCGCTAGTCGTATTCGTTGTTCAGTCAGTAGTTCCAAGTCAACCTTTCCACGAGCCAGTCGTTTTTTGTCAATAAACCTATAGTACATTCTTCAAGCAATTTAGGTCTACAAACATTTATTCAAAAGAATAACCCTATCTCCGTTTCACACAGATAATAATTGCAACACTTTAAACAATAAATTTTACAAACAAATTTCAGGATGCCCAATGGGCTCTCCATTATCTCCTATTGTACAAAATTTAGTAATGGAGGATCTTGAAGAAAGAGCCTTTGATAATTCAAGTTTTACTCCTATTATTTACAAAAGATACGTGAATGATATCCTAGATATTATTCCATCGGATGAATTAGATGAGTTTATAAATACTTTTAACAGTTCAGAGGATTCAATTAAATTAACTATTGAAGAAGAAACAAATAATTCAATAACATACCTTGTTCTATTAATCATAAAAACTCCACAAGTAAACTTCATCACGAATTGGTATAAAAAAATTTCATGGTCAGGATGTTATTTAAGTTATAATTCTCATCATTTATTTGCTCAAAAAGTATGTTTCATTAAAGGACTGGTTGACAGATGTGTCAAACTAAGCGATATTAGATTCCGAAAAGAAAATTCAAATAATTCGAAAAAAACTTTAGTATCCAATGATTACCCACTTCAATAATAAATAACATAATCAAAGAAAGAATATTTAAAATAAATAATTTTTCCTCAAAAAATAAAAAATGGAACGAAGCCTGTAAAAAAAACGGACCTTAAAGTTTCTATACCATATATTGAAAATCTCTGATAACGTCTTAGATCTTCTTTAAAAAAATTCAGCGTTAATGTTTATTTCACAAACTACCACACACTAAATAATTATTTTTTTTTTTAAATTAAGATGAAGATAACAAAGAAAATTTATCTGAATTTGTATATCTGATAAATTCTAAATGTTGCAACAAAATGTATATTGGGGCAACTGGCAGGAGATTAAAAACTCGCATATACCTGCATAAAAGAGATTGTGAACTCGGAAATCAAAATGCTATTTTATCACAACATGCATGGCAATTTAATCATTATTTTGATTTTAAACTTGACAATATCAATATTTCAGCTAAAAAAACCATACTTATAAAAAAAAGTTATTGAGTCCATTTTCATTAATAAATATATAAAAACTTCCATTAATTTAAAAACAAAAATATGAAATATTAACAAAATTTACCAAAGCATTGTATAAAAAATTTTTTAAAACCATTAACAAAATTATTGGAAATAAAAATAAATTTTTTTATTTTGGCGCATTTTTCATTTGGGATGCTAATTTAATATCAGCCTTCTTAATTACTCAGTGAAAACTAGTTTGATCACTAATGCACTTTATAGTCTATGTTTGTCCGTCAGAAACACAACACTTCGTTTGTTAGTAAAAATGTAGTTATTATATAATATTGAAGTCTCTATACATTTTTGAAGTTTCAATTTCAATCTTAATAACGGCTATAATAACCAAAAATGGAACAGATCATGTTATACTTAAATGAAGACTAAATTCTAATATAAAAAAGAAAACCGCAATGTGGATAAACTAGAATGTCACTCCAAAATGAATAAAAAATGAATAAATGAAAAATAAATTATGATTCTTCAACATCCGAATCCATTGCCTTTGTATGTGACCGTATGACCAAATTAATTTATTCATGAAGAATAACTACCTTATTGAAAAATATAATTGAATTCTGCGATTATTTCGCGATTACCTTTCAAATTTTAAAACTTTATGAAGAGGTTCAGCGCAATAATTTTGTAAAGGGCAGCAATATCATATAGCATTGCCCATCCATGGCGGACCGGCTGAACGCTAACGTTACGCTTCAGCGTAACCATAATATCACCCCGAAGTAATCTTAAAGTTATTTCGAATTATACTTTTGTAAAATAAACAAACTAACCCACACAGCGTGATATATTGCTGCAAGATTTCTGCAAGGTTTCTTGTAAGGTTCGCAATATTTTTGAAACATTTCAAGAAATGTTTCGGAAATAAAGATACGTCCCTTGTACAGATCGTGCACAATATTGCATGAAATATTTGACAAGTAATATTTCAGTGAAATATTTCTTCAATATTTTAGATTTACTTCAGGAAACAATTCATACAAATGATTTTAACATGTTTCTTTGAAACCTTTGTGCAACATAACAGAAGGTTTAATTGTAATATTTGTTTGGAATTTTCACTGCAACATTTCATGCCGTGTCAAAATTCGTTAGAAGGTAATGTCGTAATTGCAATAGGTTTATTTTTTAACGTTGAAATTAAAAAAAAACATAGTGGCATTACCTTCCAATGTAAATTTTTTAATCGTACAATTATAATTGCAACAACGTACATATTAATCTTTTTTTTTTATTCATTAGCATTCGAGATTACTTTATGGTTACGCTGTAGAGTAACGCTTGCGTTCAGCCGGTCCGCCAGGGATTGAATAGAAAAAATTAAAAAAATTAATCCAAAACTATTGACAGTATTAGGTTAGTGATTCATTCTTTTTATTCCATTGCAGGAAAATAAAAACAAACGATCAGTATCTCGAAAACGAAATATACTAATTTTGCATAGGACGTACTACCAGCCACATTAAAATAATCGCTTTCGGATTCTCCAATTAAAGTAATAATCTGCATAAGGATTACGCAATATCCTACAAATGTGGACTGAAATCGGTGTTAAATAATAATTTTATTTCTTGAGTCCTAAGCATGCTGAAAAAGATTCCCGGTTCGGAACCTACCTTAAACTGTAGATCCTCTCTAAAAAGGCTTCATGAATTTTGAGAGAGAAATTGTTTGGAGGTCACTAGTTGACTTTGAGAGACTCGGATAAATGTAAACAATCTCCTTGCAAAGCGGCTCAATGACGCGGGGGATACCTATCGGTGGTGTTGATAGTGGCACCATCTACTTCCGGTAATAATTTATCGACTGATTGTAACTTAGTACGAACGTGAACCACTATATAATGCCGATAACTGTTTTGCGGACTAGGGTGTCACAGAACCGGTATAGTTATGCTACTCTAATGTTTTTATGAAGATGAATTTATGATATGTATTAGTTATTTTTATCTCATATTATGTTTACTAGTATGCAATTTACCTGGCCCTTTTAGTTGGATAAGTGGGATGTGAAAGTCTCTGCAGCAGTTGCAAATATTTTCATTGCAGACACAGTACTTGTTAACGCTATCAGTGGCCTGCTTTAGAGAGGATAGTGACATGCCTAGATTGCTTTGCTTCACATTTTTCGCTGCCCTGAATGAACCATGATCAGAAACTTCATCCCGATCTGGAAAAAGATTACTTAAATTAGAACATCCACAAAACAAAAGGATGTACCTGTGATACCCCCAGAATTTATTTTTGGAGGCTCATAAAATATGCCAAATATATCCACCTAGTAGGATATCCTTTAGTGTCCTAAACAGTATATTCTATGTATTCCACTCAAGATATTCTAATTATATCACATCATCCTGTGAAAAATTTCTGAAAACCTGGACATATCGAGCGGGTAACATGTGAAAATTATGATGCCCACAATGTTCGAGAACACTCGCGAATAGTTTACAATCTCGTGTGCCGACGAAAATGACTCTTGAATTGCGATAGCTATTTGTGATACAAGTGCGCAAAATAGGCGTCTGGATTTGGGTGTGAAACTAGCAGCACAAGCCAGCGGCTTGAAGCAGGAATCAGAAGTAAGTGCACAAGCGAATCCCATGAGTACCAATTGCCTGTGAGCGCGTGCATCACACACTATTTTTTGCGTCGACCCCTCGAAAAACCCATTTTACCAAAGCTCCGATCCCGTATGGTTATTTCCAACCAAATTTGTGTATAATTCTTTCACCGAATTTTTATAAATATTTTCATTTTGCCGGTGTGCAAAGTTACTTATCTCTAAAGTACACATGCACGTACTCGGAGAGAAGTAAATTAGAGCGGGGGCAGTTTTAACTGTAACCGTTGCTGCGCCGACCACAAGAGGTCTGCAGAAAAATCATGTTGTGGCTGGGCAGCGACGGTTACGGTTGATGACGGAAATATTGCTGCTACACCGTGACAGTCACTGCGCGCCACCGTAAAAGATTCTGCAGTTTCTGTTGCATCCGTCGCAGTAACAGTTACAGTCAGATTCCTGAGCCGTAACGGTTACCACCGCAATGGGATTGGACGGCACTGAAGTCTAACGATATCAACTGATCGTCGTCGCGCGTACTCGAATGTTTTTATGTCGCAGCAACAAACGTCGAAATTTATGATATTTTCGAATTATTGTTTGTTATTTTGTGAGTTAAGCGTATAAGTGGTGCAAGCAAAAATTCAAAGAGCAACACGATATAAATGTATTCCCTAAAATACTAATAACAGCAATATATTAATAAAACAGAAGGACAAGAAGGTTTTTGCAACTTTTTCATGTTTTTAATTGTTAAAATTCACGAAATAGTATTTACCTAACGTATATTTGTCGTTCGAGATGTGACCGATCACTCTTCTGTGATCAGTCGGTAACACGTGTTTTTTTTTTAAGAGCAAGTTAGAAAAGGTGTTCGAGACGTGACCGATTTTTCTTTTGTGATCAGGGTCAGCTGGAAAAGGGTTTACTGCGTCTTTGAACCATCAGTATTGATCAAATAACGGAAGAACCTAACCTCAAAACTCTTCAAGTCGAAACTCGAAAATAACTACATTTTGAGCAGAACAAGTTGCGAAAACCTTCTTGCCTCTTCTTTTTTATTATTATCTTGCTGTCATTAGTATTTTTGAGCAATATGAATACCTTTAAGAGCCATTTTTAACGGAAGCTGTCAGAGCAAATAATTACGATGTTTGTAACTCCTCAATCAATCAAAAACGTTTCATGCAGTAATGCTTGCGGAGTAAACCGTAACTATCACTGCGAGTGGAGTAACTATAGCTGCGCTGCGTAATACGGTCACGCGCTGGAACGGCTATGGTGTGCCCGTAATGGTTCATGCGAGCGCAGCAACAGCTTCTGCCTCCTTCCCACTCGCAAGTTCTGCGCGAAGGCAGCGGACTATGCAGTAACGGTCGCGGTTAACTTCTCTCCGTGAAGGTAAGCCCGACGATGGATAAAAAGACCGAAAGACGCTTGCATCAACTGAACAAGCAGATCCGCTTCTCATTTTGTCATACTTTTCAACCGCCTGTAGGAACTCTGCGACAACCTCATAACAATTTAAGAAGGAATGTCCCTCAATTACTTCCGAAGAGGTGTGAAGAGCAGTCCGGGGCACGAAGAACTTTTTCGCTGCTGGACTAGATGGTATCAAGAACTCCTGGTGGAAAAATTTTACTTCCACACCTTAAGTAAATAAACTTCCTTTTTATTCTGAAATAAAAACAAATTTAACAATTACTTGAAACGTAGAGGTCTTGTCAATTTTATAATATTTGCAAGTAAGTTTCTTCTTTTTATGTAAGCTGAGAACGATGTGCAAAAACTGAAAAAAAAAACGTGCGCGAGATACAATAACCGCGCACACCAGGCGCGCTCAAACTTGCGAGAGAAGCGAGCAACGCGCAAGGCGCGCGATGAGAATGTATCCGCGAGGCGGGAAGATTTTTTTTTATTATTATTTACTAGCAAGAACTGTACATACAAAAAATTCGCTTTAATTTTCGAAGCAATAGATTCAATTATCTAAGATGAGAAGTTCCAAATTTTCTGGAAATACAATTTTTGGATAGCAGTCGCCATCAAACACTTGAAGCCTGGTATCGATTTCCACGACTTTGAGAAAAAAACTATGTTTGTGATCGAATTCTCCGTTCCATCCGATTACAGCATCACTTCCAAGAAGAAGGACAACGAAAAGAGGTATCAAGACCTTAAAAGGAAGCTGCAGTAACTGCCCAAAATATTCGGTTAAAATATTTATTATTGTAATCGGTGCTATCGGAGGTGCGAAACTATCACTGATTCGTAACCTCAAAGCCGCACTCTCGTTCCAAAAACATGCCAAGGCACTTGCGAGATGGATGCAGAAGGCTGTTATCCTCGGATCGCTCTGTTTCCTCAAGACAAACGAGAATTTTGCTGGCCTGTGGTTGTCACTTTGTCGTGCCCTGTAGCTACCCATCTTGCGGAAGTGAGACGTGGCCATAGCTGTGATTTACAGCGGTTTTACTGGGAGCCAGTGTTATTTTCATAGATTGCAGTTGCTTCCAGTGGGACTTTTTAATGGTCGTTTCACCTCTTTTTCAAATGATATATATTATGTGATATTCCTAGTATAATTTATATGCTTTCTCATTTGAAAGAGATTTCTGTTCTTTAATTTCTTTGAAATCATGTAGAATAAAAAGTGAGCCGGAAATTTATTCTTGGTCAAATTTACCCTTTCACGCTTGAGGGTGCGTAAACGTCCAAATTTTACCAAGAAAACGTATCATTTTTTATTTTTCCGGATTCTGCAAAATTTAAGGAAAATTCGAATCACTTTAAGAAATATTTAGGACTTCTTGCAGCTTGAAAGATAAATATCTTTTAGGCTGACTTGAACTATTCCTCAAATTTTCAAAATCTTTCAAAATGAAAAATATGTCCCGTCAAACTTCCAGATATTTTCGACATTCAAGCATTTTTCTGAGCATCATTATTATAAATAGTTATATTCAGATATAGGTAACTAATTCGGACGAGAATAATTAAATCAAATTTCACCAGTAAAGAGATGCAGACCCGCCTCATTCTATAGTAATGGGAAAAACAAGAAAAAATCTACAGTAGTCTCACCCACGTGAAAAGAAAGACCAGCTTAAGACTACAGTACAGGCAGGTATATGCATGTCTTAAAGTGGGCTTAAACTGATATTTTCCGGTGCCCAGAAGGCCGCAGCCCTTTTGTCCCAGCCAGTAGTTTAAACCCCTTATATCCATAAATATAACGGAAACTGATTGGCGCCTCTAGATCTCATAAATGCTCATAAATCAGCCCAGCTTCTTTAGGACTTTTAGGTATAACTTGTCTATTGATACAGACGGCTATCCTTATTTCAGAGAGAGAGAAAAAGAGTGGTGTTTATTTCAATGCCCTAAAAATCATACAGGTATAGGCTGAATGGCACAGACCAGTGAAAGACCAAACGTTGTTTGAAACTGATCTTAAAGTGTTATTAAGTTGATCTTTTTTTCACGAGGGCACGTATATTGCTATTCCCGTTACAAATCCAGACCGAGATAGATTTTTTCTCGCTTCTCCAAAAATCATTAGAGCAAGTAATCGGTACAATTTAACAATTACACTGTTCGACAAAATAACA
>JAABKJ010003138.1:0-26485 GCA_011634705.1 Andricus grossulariae
AGATCAAGGTACATACATAAATATAATATACATTAGATATGATAGTGTTGAACATAATGTAGAAAAGTTCACATTTTTGACAAAATCGAGTGCGAAGCACGAGATGCGTGATAAGAATATGTTCTTTAAAGCCGAAGGAGCTTCAACAAAAGAGAATTCGCAATCATCAAATTACAGTTGTTAACGCTTTCACCTTTAATTTTAAAGAGTCTGTCCACAAATGTGTGGAAAATCTAAAGACCGAGCGCGAAGCGTGAGATAAATATATCCTCGAGCGCGAAGCGCGAGAATCAACACTCGCGCGCCCTAGGCGCGCTCAAACTTGCGCGCGTAGCTCGCAATGAGAATGTGCCCGCGCAGCGGGCATATTTTTTTATGATGAATCATCGTTTTATTCAAAAATATAACTGTGTTCTCAGAAATTGAACTATTTTGTTGAAGATTCATAATTTTAGACCAAAGTTCAACTTATTTCTTGAAAAATTAATTATTTTGTTGAAATTCCAACTTTTTTTAAATTTAATTATTTTGTTGAAAAGTTAAATATTTTATTGAGTATTCATTTTTTGGATAGAGAATTTGACTTGAAAATTACAATATTTGGTTGAAAATGCTACTGTTTCTGGTGTAAGTTTAATAGATGTTGTTTAAAAATTCGACTATTTGGTTGAAAATTCATCTTTGTAGAATGGAAATTCAACTGTTTGCTAAAAAATTCTTCATTTTTGCTGAAGAATTATTAATTTTGTTGGAAATTTAACTATTTTGTTGTCTTTGAAGGATTAAAATTTTAAATGTTTTAGAAAACCGTTGACTTTTGTACTCGAAAAGAAATTTTCGATCAACAAAATAGAATGTTGAAACAAGTGGTAGAATTTTCATACAAAACAGAATTAACTGCGACCACAAATAGTTGAATTTTTAATCAAATAGTCCAATTTTCAAGCCAAAAAGACTAATTTTTTAGAAGACAGACTAATTTTAAACCCAGAAAGATGAATTTTCTACAAATACATTTTTTACCAAAAAGACTGAATTGTCTACAAGAAAAAGATCAATTTTCAACCAAGTATATACTTACATTTGCAACTAAAAAATATGACTTTAAAAAAAAAAGTTTAATTTTCCATAAAATGATTCGAAATAGATCAATTCTCAATACATAGTTTAATTTTCAACCTATAAAAAGGTGAATTTTCAACCAAATAGTTGCATTTTCAACAATGAAAAATTAATCATCAACTAAACGGTTATTCGGTTGATAATTTGATTTAATTCAATTTTAATTAATTTTTTAATGAAAATTTTAATTTTGTACCAAATGATCCGATTTTTAAGAAAAAAATATTAAAAATCAACTAAAAACAGTTGAATTTTCGAACAAATGGTTGAATTTTCCATCCAAATGGTCGAATTTTTATCCAAAAAGACAAATTTTTTTTAAAAACAGTTAAAATTTCAACAAAGTGATTACATTTTCATAAAAGTATTTAAATATACAACTAACATTATGAATCTTTAACAACAACAAATAAATTTTTGATGAAAAAGTTCATCTTTTAACCAAATAGTTAAATTTTCAAAAAAAATATTAATTCTAAATGAAAAATATAATAGTTAATATTACAACCAAAAAGAGATTTAAATTTTAAATAAAAAACAATTGAACTCCCAAAAAGATGAATTATCAACGAGAAATATTTGTTGAGTTAAAAGAGAGACAAAATTTAAACGAAATTGTTGATTTTTGAACAAAATATTATATTATATTGTTATTATTATTATTATTATATATTTTACATAGAAATATGAATTTTCAATCAAAAAGTTAGTTTTCACCCAAACGATAAAAATTTCTACGAAAATAATATAATTTTCGACTCAAAAGGCGAATTTTTAACAATATATTTGAATTTTTAAACCAATAAGTTGAACTGTGAACTGAGAGCGATCAATTTTCAACCAAAAATGGAATTAATAAATTTGGAGTGGGAAAATTGATTTTTCAGCAAAAGAAAAACGAAATTTCAACAAAGTGGTTCAATTTTGAACCAAAAAGATTGATCTTCAACTAATAAAATAAATCTTTAACAAAGTAGTTTAATTTATTTTAAAAATTATATCTCATTAGTCCCTTCGGAATTTTGTTTGGATCCATGTTCCTCCCAGTAATAGGTCATCACAAAATTGTAATATGCTAAAGTAATAAGATGCTCTTTATAGCGATTCTCGAGAAAAACGGATTTAAACAAATCTGCGCACTTTACATGTAACGGGAAACTCTAGGCTCGTTTCATGCTGCCTGCATTTTTCGCTAATTTTTTTTTCATTCAAATTTTGTATTATTGCAATTTACTGTTAAATTTATTTTCAATTAAGCAAAAATATTAATTTTCAACTATTTTTTGATTATAAAATATTGTTTCATTCAACCTTTATCACATCCGAAGCGAATATTTTAAGGATAAGTTAGTGCCGTGAAATCCTTTAAAAAGTCAGATTTATTTAATTTTTTGTTTAAAAAAACATCACTCATTACTCTAATTTCAAAAAATTAATATTATGTTGATAATAGAAAATCTATTTTATTTATACTCTACCTTTATATCATTTAATTTTACTATTTGTTTATATTTGAATATTTTATTCTTATCATACTATTTTTTTATATTTTATTATGATCCCGGGCCATGTAACGTATGTGGATTTTTTAAAAACTTTTTCTATAAAATATCTGAAAAGCACATCTTTTTACTTCAGCATATTACAACTTGGGATGAATCCAAACAAAAGTACAAAGGGTTTATCAGAAGCTATTGGTTAAAAAGTTTGAAATTTAAGCTTATTCAAGGTTAGCACTCTTAAAAGAAAAAAAAATTATTCTGGTATGATGTCGAAAATACTTTTAATAAATTGTTGTCAATGAATGTATATTTACAATCGGAAATTCTATTCAAAATAAAAATTTTCAATAACAATTTATGAAAAGTATTTTCGACATTATACCAGAATATTTTGTTTTCTTTCAAGAGTGCTAACTCAAGTAAATTTTGAAGTTTTAAATTTGTTAACAATAGTTTTTGGCATAAAATTTCGCAAATATGTGTAACGAAAAAAGTACAAAGGACAAAAAAGTTTCAGATTGTATTGATTTGTTATTCATTTTTTAAATCTGGAATAAAATTCTTTGATTTTTAAATATAAAAATAACATAATTTAATTTTTAATTCGAAATTTTATTAGTTGTACTGATATTTCAACTTTCACTAATGATAGCAATAATAATGTGGTATATACTTTATAGCAAGGTGAAATTGGTTTGTACATTATTTGGAGTGGAAAATGGAGTAATTAGAAATAATTATCCAATCTCGAGAAAATTTAAATTGTACTTCTTACTTGAAATTAGAAATAATGAATTTATTATTTTATCGTATCTTATAGTATTTTAAGACAGTGATTCTTTCAGGATTAATTAATTTCTTTCTACTTTGAAAAATGCATCCCCAAAAAATCATTTGACAGGAATGTGCATTTTAATTTTTCTGATTGTTTTAACAAATAAACTCGGTTTCGAAAATTTGGCGCTTGATTCCTTTTGTAATTCCACCCTTCAAACTAAGGTAGGTCATGTTGAAATATTTTTTTGGGATTGTATGTATTTTGACTTTTGAAAAAAAAAATGATGGGTGAGATCTTTCAAATTAGCTTCTATCCAAATTATATAGAAAGTGATAGACAACATTATTTAAACATTTTGTAAGTTATGCAAAATTTTAATTTCGCGGCATAAATTTTGAAAGTTCATGGCGCTACCATCGAAAGTACAATGATGTATTTCACATTGTGACATCAGCTGGCAAGATGTCTGCACGCCGAGGGCCAAGCAATAGGGGAGTTTACCAGCCGCCAGGTAGCATTTTGAAGATTCACGTCTCTGGTTGAAAATTTAACAATTTTTGTGAAAATTTTTTTTTTTTTCAATGTATTGAATGAACAATTAACCATTCCATTTTTCATTTAAAATTTATCTTCTTTGGTTGACAAATCAACCAGTTGGTTGAAAATACATATGTATTTCAATGTCTCTTTACCTTGAAAATTAATCTTTTTGTTCAAAAATTTATCTTTTCGGTTGAAAAATGATTTCTTTGTTCAAAAATTTACCTTTTTTCAAATTTGTTTTTCTTTTCTTTTTGAAAATTTATCTTTTTCAGTTGAAAATTCATATTTTTTGGTACAAAATTGTTCTTCTTGTTTGAAAATTCATTTCTATTGCTGAAAATTGAACTATTGTGTTGGAAATTTGTTTCTATTTTTTGTTTAAAAATGAATTTTTTAAACTGGAAACTTAAATATATGCTAAAATTTTCACTAAAAAAAATGTATTTTTTTTAGTTGAAAATTCATCTTTTTGGTAAAAAATTAGTTGTTTTTTTTTTGTTATTGAAAAATATTTAAATACAAATTTTAATATTTGATTTTTGATAGAAAATGTATCTGTTTTAGTTGACAAATAAACAGTTTAGTTGAAAATTTATGTATTTTATTGAAAATTCGTCGGATATACTTCCGAAAAAGTCACCCAAGAATATTGACTTGATAGTTGGTCCAGGGGTTCCTTTAAGACCCTAGTTGAACCCACTAAAAGAATTTTTTGCGCAGATCAATATAAATCAAGTTATTAATAATTTTGACTTTTTTTCCAAATTAGCTTTTTTCAAAATTTCGAAAATAATTGATTTTGGAAAAAAATTCTGCTCACAAAAATTGTAGATCTCGCCGACACACATATTTTTATATCTATATTTTTTTCTAAACTTAATATTTTTCGAGAAAAATAAAAAAAGAATTTTCAGATTTTATGTTGGAAAAGGGCCCGGCCGTTGGAAAAAGGGTTTGGCGTGAGTGGGTCGAGAGGGTGTGGTTCACATCCACTCACGCCGACCCCCTTTTCCAAATACCAACAAAAAAAACCACGCGTTTTAATCTTGGTCATTTTGAATTTCCAAAGCCCAAAAGATCAGAAAATTAATTTTTGTCAGTTTTCTCGAAAAATAATAATTTTAGAAAAAAGTATAGATATAAAAAATATGTCTTTCGACGAGATCTACAACTTTTGTGGGCATCATTTTTTTCCAAAATCAATATTTTTCGAGATTTTGAAAACAAACTAATTTTTAAAAAAGTCAAAATTATTAATAACTTGATTTATATTGATCTGCTTCAAAAACACTTTTAATGCGTTCAACTAGAGTCTAAAAGGAAGCCCTAGGCCAAGTATCAAGTCAATATTCTTGGGTGATCTTTTCGGAAGTATACCCAATTCGTCTCTTTTCCTTGAAAATTAATTTCTTTGGTTAAAATTTCTTTGGCTGAAAATTATAATATTTTTTTTCTTTTGCTTGAAAATTTTTCTTTTCTAGTAGAAAATTAATTTATTTTGGTTAAAAATTAATTTCTTTGGTTGAAAATACATCTCACTACCGATTTTGTTGAAAATTATTGTTTTAACTGAATAATATTTAAATTCCATTTTTGTGAACATTCATCTTTTTAAGTTGAAAATTCAACTATGTGATTGATGTATTTTTTTTAATGTGTCTTTTTCGGTAGAATAATATTCTCCTTCTTTGAAAATGGTTGCAAATTTTCGGATTTTCTTTCAAAATTTTTTTTTTTATTAATTTTTTTAACTGTACCATTTTTTGTTCAAAATTTAACTATTTTGTTAAACATTCCTTTTTTTTGCAAGGAAATTTAAAAAAATAAAAAAATGGCATTTTTGGTAGAAAATTCTTTGATTGAAAATTCACCTTTTTTATTAAAAATTCATTTGTTTCGTCGAAAATTTAACTATTCCATTTTTAGTAAAAATATCAACTATGTGGTTGAAAATCTAACTATTTTGTTGAAAATTCGATTTTGTTTAGTCGAAAATTATTTCGTTTTTTTGAAAAATCTTCCTTTTTGGTTGAAAGTTGAACTATGTGGTTGAAAATTCATCGTTGTTGGTATAAAAATTCGTCTATTTTGGTTATCGTGAAAAACCTTTTGTTTTCAGGATATTAAAAAAAATACAGTTTTGTCCCATGCCATCCCATGCAAATAAGATTATTGTTTGGCCCTCGGCGTGCGGACATCTTGGATTTCCCCCACTCAACCTGAAATGCCTAATTTCTTCATTATTTTGAAGAAGAAGAGTACAATTTGAGTACAAACTGAATTTTCATTGTCGACAGTCGAAGTCGTCGAAGCCGCAGCAAGAAGGAGACTGAGGTTGCTTTAGTTTTTGACTTTTCTTGCACTTTACGCTACAGTTCAAGTCCATCGAAGGCAAATTCTCAAAGAAAAACAGACGATTCTCGTAATATTTTTAAAGGATTTACATCACTTCAAAATGTTGATCAAAGTTAAGACGCTCACTGGAAAAGAAGTAAGTCAATCGACCTATTTAATTCTGAACTATTCTATACGATTAATTATATTAATTCTAAACTCCATATTTGGATATTCAATAACATACTTCTTGAATTTTATTATTTATTACCTTTACAAATATTAATGCTCGAATTCGTGAATCGTGACTGATATTTTTCCCAGTGCGTGCAATGGAAAGTAACTTTTACGTTGCATATACGTTTCATATTACAGCACAAAAAAGAGGCGTGAATATTCCGCAAATTCTATTTTCCTTAATATTTATTTTACCTTAAGTCATTTGACCTAACAGCAATTTGCTATAATTTTTTATTTATCCTAATTGCCAATTTACCTCATTTTTATTTTTGCGAATTACTTTTTGTTCTACTTTTTATTTTTCATAATTATCACATTTCCGAATCATCATTTGAAATCCTTTTTGTTTTACCGAAATATAATTTGGCATAATTTTTATAATACCGAATTAATAATTAACCTAATTTTTATTTTTCTCAATTACTATGTGACACAATTTTTATTCTTCGAATAAGCATATAACTTCAAAGAATTCTTCTTTTTTTCGTTTCTTTTCGTTTGGTTAAAAATTCTGCTATCTGGTTGAAAATTTGATTACTCTGTAGAAATATTCAACGCCACAGTTTTTCATTTCAAATTACAATATTTTTTCTTGAAATATCAACTATTGCATGTTTTGTTGAGAATTCATCTTTTTTGTTTGTAGATTCATAATTTTATTTGAAACTTCAACTATTTTTAAATATAAATTAACTGTTCGCTGAAAATTCATATTTTCTGATGAATTATCCAACTGTTTTGTAAAAAAATCGTATTTTTGAATTGATAATTCAACCATTTGTTAGAAAATTAAACTACTTGGTTGAAAATTAACTTTTTTGTGGAAAATTTGACATTTTTTTGGAAATGCATCTCTTGTGGTAAAAATGCATGTGTTTTAGTTGAAAATTGAAATACTCCATCTAAAATTGAACTACGTTAGTTGAATTTTCAATTATAAAAATAACGTTTAACCAAAAAGAACGATTTTTCACAGAAGTAGTTACATTTTCAAACAAATATATGAATTTTCAGCTAAAATGATGTATCATCATCCAAGAAATGTATTTTTAACAAAGTAATTCGACTTTCAACCAATTCTTCGAATGTACAAACAAGATTAATTTTTTACCAAAAAATACTAATTTTCAACTAAACAAAGATAAAATTATAATCAAACACAATTTTCAATGAAGTAGGTGAATTTTTAAGGAAGAAGAATAATTTTCTACAAAAACACGAAGTGTTAACAAAATGCATGAATTTTCATCTAGAATATTCAATCAGAAATATGAATTTTTAACACAATATTTTTTCTTTTAACCAAGTAGTTGAATTTTCAACCAAAAAAGAAACTTTGCCACTTAGAAATGAAATAGTTAAATTTTCAATATAAAAAAAAAATTAATTTCCAATCCAAAAAGACGAACTTTTACCAAATAGTTGAATTTTCCATCAAAATCATGAATTTCCAACAGAGAAGATTAATTTTTTATCAATGGAGAGGAATTTACAACAAAATACCAGAATTTCAAAATAAACAGGATACATTTTTAACCAACAGTGGAATAGTTAAATTTTCGGGGCGAAAAAAATTTAATTTTTAACCAAAAACATTAATTTTAAACAAAATAGTTCAACTTTCAACCCAACCATTTATGACTGGAATCCAGAATTTTCAGCCAGAAATATGAATTTTTAACAATGTAGTTTAATTTTCAACTAAAAATTGTTTTACCTAGGAATGGAATATTTACATTGTTAGTCACAACAATTGATTTTCTACAAAAAAAAAGAATTTTCAACCAAAAATGGAATAGTTCAATTTTTAGTTAAAAAAACAAAATTAACCAAAAACCTTAATTTTCAACGAAATAGTTCAATTTTCAACCAAACCCTTTTCATTTTTTCAGTTGAGAAAGTTAATTTTCAACAAACAAAAAAGCGACAAATTTTCAACTTTTATTCTGGAATACCACATTACTCCGGAATACCCGGATTAGCAGTTTGGATAACTGAGTGGTCCAGTGGATTACCAGAGATGTTTCCTTCTCGGAAACTGAAAATTTAATTCTTTCATTTTTGGTTACGAAATCTTTTTTAGTTGAGAATTTAATTATTTTGATGAAAATTCATCTTTCTTGTTGAAAATTCTTCTTTTTTGCTTTAAAAGTCTGTTAGATGTCGTATGGTAGACAATTAATCTTGGTTGCAGATGGAACTGGTTTTTGTTAAATTTTTATCTTTTTGATTTAACAATTCAACCATTTTGTTCAAAATTTAATTATTTTGTTGAAAATTCAACTATTTTGTTAAAATCATCATTTTTAGTCGAAACTTCAACTGTTTTGATAACAAAATTTCCTTTTTGATGAAAAATTTGACTGTTTGCTTAAAACTTTAACTATTTTGTTGAAAAGTCATTTCTTTTATGTGAAAGTTCAACTATTTTATTGCTGAGGCAACTATTTGATTAAAAATTAATTTTTTGTTGAAAATTGTTTTTTTTTTAATTTAACTCTGTTGCAACGACAGCGTTACATTAACGGTGGAAAGGAGGGGACAGAAATATCCCAAAATTAGTAACCTAGTTTATGGAGTGCCCCTATGGAGAAAAGTAATTTGATATTATATCTATTTACTAGATAAAAACGTTGAATTTCGGTTCATTTTTATAAAAAAATTCGAAGTTTGAGCTTTTTCCATAACAATTCACTAAGAAAGGCATTTTTTGCGATTTTACAGATCGAGATTGACATTGATAATACGGATAAGGTTTCAAGGATTAAGGAACGAGTTGAAGAAAAGGAGGGCATTCCTCCTACACAACAGAGACTGATATTTTCTGGCAAGCAAATGTAAGAATATTTTATATTATTATTATCAACTATCACGAATATTCATCCTACTAGAAAATAATCACGTGCGCGATAGAAGAACGTTAAGAACAGAATTATTTCCTAATATTAAAATAAATTTTAAATTAAGATGTTCTCTGGTATCACTAATGTTTAAAACACTTAGAAATAAATTTTATCATCAAATAAAAGTACTTATTTGGAAATTTTTATTCACTAAACTGATGGTGTGGACAATTCTTAATATTTATTAATAGATAGATGCATTCGGAAATTTCGATTAAAAAAATTCCAGAAAATTCAAAAGAACAAACTGAAAACAGGATTATTACTAAATGAACATTTATATTTTAGAATATAAAATTAATTTTGTAAGAGGGTCATCGAGTCCCCTCTGTAGATTTCACTGTTTGTTAACTATAATATTTTTTTTTGATTTCCACATTTGCACACAAGTTGTTCTTAGTTAAAGAAAGAGAAAGGAATGATAGCAATTATTCTCTAAGATGCTAATCGCACAATAAGATACTCAATAAAATTTGAATTAGAAAAAGATGTACTTTTTCCTTTAAGGATATGTGTAGTGTTCTAAAGAGTTTAAGTGCTCGGAGAAATTCTCACGAGCATGAGAATATGCTCGACCCTTATGTGCTTTGAGAGTTTAATGAGCATTTATGAATATTTTGAATTAGGATTTGAAAACATTATTTCAAAAGAAGTCAAAGTAATAGAAAACATATTATTGGAATTCAACAGTGCCTTATTCAGGGTTGCTACAATATCTCAATTTCTAAATTCTTCTAGGTATAAAACCAACCATGTGCCTGGAAGATTAATAATGTTATGGCAAAAAGAAATTGTTGCTAAATACATTTTAAACACTTTTTAGTTGTGTATTTAAGTCAAAAAGATGAATTTTCAATCAAAGAAATGCATTTTTAACTAAAATTATGAATCTTCAAACCAAAATATGTATAATATATAATTCAACCAAAAAGACTTCAACTTTAGTTTATCAAAAATTCCCTAACACTGTTGGGTTTTCCCTGACATTCTCTGACTTTCTGGAATTACCCGACCTGTAGCATATCTGCAATTTAAAAAAAGTATACGTTTCTTTTACTCTGGAATGTTTTTGTCAAGGATATATGTATTAATTATGATAAATAAATTTATTTATACATAATGGAATTCTTTCCAGGTCGGACGAGAAGACGGTACTGGATTATAAAATCGAAGGAGGCTCAGTGTTACATTTAGTTTTGGCATTGAGAGGTGGCTAATAAGTATGAGTCTTCGATTCTGCCAATAATAACCATAATAATTCAATCGTTTTTAATGATGTGTGATCTATTTATCTTAATTATTAATAAACAATCAATCATGCTTGAACTTACTCTATTAGTCTTTTCATTTCTTATATTTTCTATTCATCTTTAGTTAGAGATCGAGCATTAAGGCCCCTGGAAATCATGTGTAAATCGGACTTCATAAACTGAGGTCAAGCATAAACCGATTTTGTCTAGTTTTTATACCAATAATCTAAAGAGTAGCAAGAGTCCCGGTAAAGGCTTTTTTCCGAGAAAATTCTATCTTTTATGTAATAATCGAAAGTAAAAAAATACGCCCGATAGCGACACCACGATGACACCACCATTGCAGTAGTGCAGTATTCTAATACATTTATCTAAAAAGGAAGTGGACCAAACGTACTTTCCGTTTCCATTCTCATTGTGCGCGGCTCGCAAGTTTGAGCGCGCGAATGTTGGTTCTCGCGCTTCGCGTTCGATAATGTATTTATCTCGCGCCACACGCTCGGTCTTTGTATTTTCCACACATTTGTGCACATCCCTTTTAAAATTAAAGGTCAAAGCGTTAACAACTGTAATTTTATGATTGTGAATTCTCTTTTGTTAAAGCTCCTTCGGCTTTAACGAACACATTCTTATCACGTATCTCGTGCTTCGCACTCGATTTTTTCAATAATGTTTACTTTTCTACATTATGTTCAACACTACTATATCTAATGTATATTATATTTATTTCTGTATCCCGATCTAGTATTGCTTATTCAGATATTGCAAAATAATGTGCAATTTTTATTTTTCATAATAACTGTAATATTTCCTTCTTACTTTGCACTGATTTTTATTCTCAGCTGCCCTTAAAATGCGCCTAGTTTGAGCGCGCAAATCAAAAACTGTGATTTAAACCCCTCATAAACTACAATCATAAAGTGAAATTAAACATGTTTTTTTTTTAATTTGACTTTGAAGAGGGTTCTTAAAGCAGTTACGGCCTTGAAGATTACATTCTCATTGCAATACTCGCGCACAACAGCTAGGTTATACGAATGCTTTTGAAAAATAAAACCATGTAAACAAAATGAAACGGAACATTTTATTTACAAATTTGAAAATGCTCTTACTTTTTGAATTTTGATAGAATCAACTTTTATGAGGATAGTTTTCAAATATATTTCATATCTAGTAAAAATTTTGATTGATATTTTTTAAACTAACAGAAAAATATTTTTTTTCTTCTATTTTTTGAAAATTTTCAATATGTTGAAAAGTATATAACTTTTTGAATTTTCATCGAAATAAAAAATTTCACGAGAATAATCTTCAAGAATCTCTCCCATCTAGAAGAAACTTGGACAAAATTTTCTGAAACTTGAAAACAACAATTTTTTTAATTTCGAAAATGCTCTAAAATTTTTTTTTTTTTTTTTGAGAATATCTGGTTAACGAACTTAACCTTCAATTTAGGACCCTTGAAGATTTTATCAAAGGCAGACTCGATTCGACAAATCCTTTAAAATTCAGCGTGGCTACAACATTCAGCTAACAATACATACAGACAGACAGACACCGACAAAATGTTATGATTTTCGGACTCTGTGAGTGCCGAAACGTAAAGATCCGTCAAAAACCAGAGATCGAAAATTTTGACGATTACATTACACTCTCATGAATGAGAATGTAAAAATTACAATTTTCAATAAAAAGTGGAATAGTTACATTTTCGGTTCAAAAAATGAATTTCCAAACAAATTTTCAACTGGTTGAATTCAACTGAAAAAACACGAATTTTTAACAAAATAGTTGAATCCTCAACTAAAATGATGATTTTTCAAGAAAGAAGATTAATTCTCTACCCAAAAAGACGAATTTTCAACAAAATACATAAATTTTCCACAAAAGAGTGAATTTTCTACCAAGTAGTTAATTTTTAAAATAAATAGGTAATTTTTTACCAAATAGTTGAATTTTCTATCAAAACCGTTGATTTTTCTACCAAAATAGTCGAATATTTAACCAATCAGTTGAATATAACAAAATTTAAACATGAATGAAATAGTTACATTTTCAGTTTAAAAAATTAATTTATAACAAAAGAAACTAATTTTCAACTAGCTGAATTCAACTAAAAACACGAATTTTTAACAAAATAATTAAATCCTCAATCAAAACGATGATTTTTCGAAAAAGAAGATTAATTTTATGTTCAAAAAGACGAATTTTCTACAAAACAGTTGTATTTTCCACCAAAATAGTTGGAATTTTCAAGTGAAAAAAAAGTTTTCAACCGAAAATGGAACAGTTACATTTATAGTTTAAAAAAATTGAATTTTAACAAAAAAACTAATTTTCCACTGGTTGATTCAAATGAAAAACATAAGTTTTTAACAAAATAGTTGAATCCTCAACCATAATAATGATTTTTCAAGAAAGAAGAATAAGTTTTTACTCAAAAAGACGAATTTTCAACAAAATACCTAAATTTTCCACAAAACACTAAACACTATGAGTATTCAACAATTAAGTTAATTTTCTACCAAGCACTAATTTTTCAAATGAATAGCTCATTTTTTACCGAACAATTAAAGTTTCCAACCGACACTATGAATTTTCAACGAGTAAGTGAATTTTCTACCAAGTAGTTAATAGTTACATTTTCAACAACAAAAAAAGCGAATTTTCTACCAGTTAAATTGAATAAAAAAAGACAAATTATTAACAAAATATTTAAATACAGAGCCAATAAGATCAATTTTCAATAACAAAGATTAATTTACAATTATGATGAAACAATTTTGTATCGGAATTAGGGTCTTATGAATATATTAAATTAAAAATTAAAAACGTGCATTTGATAAAAGTTAAAATTCGCAAACTTTTCGACTACGGATAGGGGTCCTCCTCAGTGCCAGATATTTAATTAAAAAATAAAGTTAAAATTAAATCTTGGGTATGCAATATTTAATTTTGAGTTTATTTTTCAATTAAATATCTGGCACTGAGGAGGACCCCTATCCGCGGTCGAAACGTTTGCCAATTTTAACTTTTATGAAATGCGCGTTTTTAATTTTTAATTAAATATATTCATAAGACCCTAATGCCGATACGAAAATTCTTCATAATAATTTAAATAATTGGATCAATTAAATCCGACATTTAAAAAAAAACAGTAAAATACATGAATTTTCAAAAAAAAAGTGAATTTTCTACCAAGTAGTTAATTTTTAAAATAAATAATTCATTTTTTACCAAATAGTTGAATTTACTATCAAAACAGTTGATTTTTCTACTAAAATAGTTGAATATTTGACCAAATAGTTGCATTCAACAAAATTTAAACATAAATGAAATAGTTACATTGTCAGTTTAAAAAATTAATTTGTAACAAAGAAAACTAATTTTCAACTGGTTGAATTCAACTAAAAAACACGAATTTTTATCAAAATAGGTGAATCCTCAACCAAAATGATGATTTTTCAAGAAAGAAGATTAATTTTTGGCTCAAAAAGACGAATTTTCAACAAAATACATAAATTTTCCACAAAACACGAAACACTACGAATTTTCAACAAGTCAGTGAATTTTCTACCAAGTACTAATTTTTCAAATAAATAGATAAGTTTTTACCAAACAGTTCTATTTTCCACCCAACACTATGAATTCTTAACAATTAAGTGAATTTTCTACCAAGTAGTTGATAGTTACATTTTCAACAAAAAAAAGCGAATTTTCTACCGGTTAAATTGATTTAAAAAAGACGAATTATTAACCAAATATTTAAATCCAGAGTCAATAAGATTAATTTTCTGCTCAAAAAGACGAATTGTCAATAAAATACAGAAATTTTCTACAAAACAGTTGTAATTTAGACCAAAATAGTTGAATTTTCAACGAAATATTGGAATTTTCAACCAAAAAACATAAGTTTTTAACCAAAAATGGAACAGCTACATTTTTAGTTTAAAAAATTGAATTGTAACAAGAAAAAAAAACTAATTTTCCACTGGTTGAATTCAGCTGAAAAATACACATTTTTAACAAAATAGTTGAATCCTCAACCAAAGTGATGATTTTTAAAAAAAGAAGATTAATTTTCTGCTCAAGAAGACGAATTTTCAACAAAATACATGAATTTTCCACAAAGCACTAAACACTACGAATTTTCAACAAAAAAGTGAATTTTCTATCAAGTAGTTAATTATTTAAATAAATAGTTAATTTTGTACCAAAGATTTAAATTTTCTACCAGAATAGTTCAATTTTCTACCAAAATAGTTGAACTTGCAACCAAACAGTTGAATTACAACAAATTCAAACATAAATGGAATAGTTACATTTTCAGTTAAAAAAATAATTTTCAACATAAAAACAAATTGTTATCAGTTAAATTGAACCATAAACGACGAACTTAAAAACTAAATAGTTCAATTTACTACCGATAAGATGAATTTTCAAAAAAGATTAATTTTCTACACAAAAATACGAATTTTCAACAAAATACATGAATTTTACAGAAAAAAAGATGAATTTTCAGCCAAATAGTTGCATTTTTTACCAAAAAGATGGTATATAAGAAGATATCAATTTTTGATTAAAAAATACGTATTTTCTGGAAAAAATTAAATTTTTAACCCGAAAGTACTAGGGATCGTGCATAAATTACGTAACACAATTTTCCGATAATTTTGCCCCCTCCCCCCCATGTAACGTTTTTTCCGACTTTTCCCTGTAGTTTTTCACCATTATGTAACACTAAGCTAGACCCCCTCCCACACACAATTGTTACGTAATTTATGCACGAACCCATACTGATACTTCAAAGAAAAAAATATTTTAATTTGAAATAAAAAACAGTTGAATTGACACAAGGAAGACGAATTTTCAACAAAAAAAAGTTAAATCCTCAACAAAATACGTGAATATTCAAATCTAAAAAATAAATTTTCAATTAAAAATATAAATTATCAACCAATAATGGAATCGTTATATTTTCAGTTTAAAAAAAACTGGTTGAATTTTCCATTTAAAAGATGAATTTTCAACTAAAATGATGAATCTTCACCAAACATTTGATTTTCAACAAAGTAGTTTAACTTTCAACCAGGTAGTTCAATTTTTTAACTGAGAAGATTAATTTTCAATTAAAAAACACGAATTTTTGAGAGAATACATGCATTTTTAACTAAAAAAGATAAATTTTCAACTAAAAATGTGACAGTTAAATTTGTTCAGTTTAAAAAAAAGTTAATTTTCAACCAAAAAGAAAACGAATTTTCAACGAAATAATCAACTTTTTTAACCAAAAAGATAAGTTTTTAACAAATCAGTACAATTTTCAACTAAGTTGTTAAATTTTTGACCAAAAAATATGATTTTTTAACAAAATAGTTGCATTTTTGACAAAATAATTAAATTTTCAATCAAATATATACGATCCATAACATACCTTGAAGATCATTGCTAAGAGTGCAACTACATAATAATGAACTTGAAGCTTCATTCACAAGTTTATTCGGGCAAGTACGATATTACAAAGTTGAAACGAGTACCGCAAAAGCGACAATATTTCGAGTGAATTGACGTATTGCCTCGCAAAACATTTAGCCGAAATATTTAAGAAAACAGATTTCAAGGAAACGGTCAGAGATTATGTAAAGAATTAAACAGTTTAATTATTTAAGGTCATGTCATACTTATCCGATTCCTACCTTACCGACATTTTTTTATGATACCAATTCCAGACGAAATGAGATATCGAGCTAAAAATTTGGGGAAAATTAAGAACAGAATAAGGGGCTAATCACAAAATACGTGGTACATTTTTCAGGAACTTCTGACCCCCCTCCCCCCCCCCACCCTCCTTAAACGTATCACATATTTCGTGAATGACCCCTAAGGAACGTTTATGTGCTAATAAATTTTTACTACTACAAAAAAATTTCCAAAAATTATATTTTTTTGCAATTGTAAAAATTTATTAGCACATAAACGTTCCTCAGTCACTTTTCTTTATTTTTTCAAACTTTCAGTTTGATATTTTATCTCATCTGGAATTAGCATTATCCACAGAAAATGTCGGTAAAGTAGGAATCGGATAAGTGTCACATGCCCTTGAGGCCATGTAAAATTATCCGATTCGTACTTTACCGACATTTTTCCACAACAGCTTACGTCCACACAAATTGAGATATCGAGATGAAAATTTGGGAAATTCATCAAAACGCAATAAGGAACGTTTATACTGTCCTTAATTTCTGAAATTACAAAAAATTTTAATGTTCGATTTTTTTGAATTGCCAGAATTTTAGGAGCATACAAACATTCCTTAGTGCTTTTTTTATTAATATTTCCACTTTATATCCCAATGTGTGTAGATGTGAGTTGTTGCAAAAAATGTCGATAAGTTATGACTCGGACAAGTGTTACATGGCCTAAATTATAAATTCTAACAGATATACTTTTAAAATACATATTCAAGATTACACAGTGCAATTAAAAGAAAATTGTGCAATTACATAGACAGTGACCAGATAATATTAGAAGTATTATTCTAATACCAATCAAAAACCAAAATTCACAAAAGTTCTGCCTTATTCTTTTAAGACCCTTAAAATAAGAAGAAAAGACTTTAAAAAATTTGCAGATTTTTAAAATGAACTAATTTTTCAAATCTTTGATACAATATTGCACTACTTATTCCAAAATCCAATCTCCTTCATCTTCGTCTGAAAGTATTTTTCCAGAAGATTTGCACACCTAAAATATTCAGTCTCTTTGTCATTGTAAAATCTGCAATTCGTGCAGATTCTTGTCATATCTGCAATGAAAAGTCTTCGACTCACATAATAGCCGCTTTTCAGCCGATCAGTCATAGTTTTTAGATCCATTGGATATTTAACGTGATCATAATAATCTGGAACTTCGTTCTTATCCACTGGTTTCAAAAATGGCCAGGCATTATTTTGTTTTTTGACACTGTTGAGAACTTCTTTTAATCCGTTGTACAGAGAATTTTTCACATCCAAACAAGCCTCGACTGGCTCTTCTCCTGGAATTATTTTCGAAACGCCTCTTGTCCTCGTCTGGTTGTAACCCCTCCAGCCAGTCTCGAAAATTCCTGCAAATAGATTAAAGAAACATTCATAAAAAAGGAATATTAGAATTTTGTATGATAACTTGCAACGGAATTAAATGCAAAAAAATTCAGGGTTGCTGCAAAATTCCAATTTCAAAATTCTCTTACTTTCCCTGACTTTTCCCTGATTATTTCTTCGTTTTCCCTGACCGTTTTGAATTTTTCTTTTAGGTATAAGAACAACCTTACACCATCCATAAATTACGTTAGGCATAATTGAAATATACGAATTTGCAACCAAATACTTGAATTTCGAACAAAAAATTGAAGAATTAAATTTTCAGGCGAAGCAATTAATTTTCCACAAAATAGTCAAATTTTCAACCAAAGTAATAAATCTTCAATAAAAAAATGAATTCTCAACGAAAAGTACAATATTTGATATTATCGCCAAGAAATTTTGTAATTTTCAACATTTTCAAGTAAGTATGGAATAGGTACATTTTCAGTTAAATGACTTGATTTTCAACTAAATAGTTCAATTTTCAACCAAAGAAATTAATTCTCAACTTGAAAAGATAAATTTTTAACCAAAAATAGAAATTTAAATGTTCAACCAAAAAAATAAATTTTTAACAAAAAACAGAATATTTAAAGTTTCAGTTAAAAATCAATTTCCAACGAAATAGGTAAATTTTCAAGCAAAGTGGTGAATCTTCGATAAAAAAAATGAATTCTCAACAAAATGTGTAATAGTTGATATTTTCACCAAAAACATTCTTATTTTCAGTTGAACAGTTGAAAACAGCTAAGTTTTCAACCTGAAAATATGAATTTTCAACAAAAAAGTTGAATTTTCTATGAAAGAAAGGAATTTTTAACTGAAATGATGAATCTTCAAACAGAAATTTTTTTTTTTAATCAAATAGTGGAATTTTCAATACAAAAGATTAATTTTCTACCCAAAAAATCACTTTTTCAATATAACACGAATTTTCAACTAAACAACATTAATTTTCAAATAAAAAAGATTAATCTCCAACCAAAAATAGAACAGTTTGATTTTTAAACAAAGAAATTAATTTTTAACCAAAAACAGAATATTACAATTTTAAGTAAAAAATTAATTTTCAATGAAATAGTTAAATTATCAACCAAACAGATGAATTTTCAAAAAAGAAGATTAAATTTCTATCAAAAAAGATATATTTAAAAAAAATGGAATGGGTACATTTTCAGTTAAAGAAATGCATTTTTAATTAAATACTTGAATTTTCAACACAAAAGATGAATTTTCTACCAAAAAAGACAAATTTTCAACCATATACCTGAACTTTCAACTAAAATATATACATTTGTGACAAAACCTAGAATAGTTATTTTTTTAGTCAGAAGAATAAATTTTTAACAAAATGATGAAGTTTCAACTAATGAGATTAATTTTCTACCCAAAAACACAACTTTTCAACGAAATAGTTCAATTTTTAATTAAGCAGATCAATTTTGAACCTAGAAGATTAAATATCTACCAAAAAGAATCAATTTTCGACCAAAACTGGTATAGTTAAATTTTGCTCTGAATATGTTTATAAAGAATGTTTACATAATTAATAATTATTGAAAATGTGCAAAGTATTGTAGAAAAGAGTTATTGAAAATACATTCTTTATCGATTTCGTAAAGAAACTGAGCCTATTCTCCAACAAATAGCCAAACTCTTAATTTGTTCATCAAAATTGTTTAAATAATAATTCATTCTTGGAAATCTGCAGAGCATTATAGCAAAAAGTCACCGGAAAGATATTTTTACTTAATCCTGTAAAAAATGGCGCATATTCGGTGAAAAATGGCCAAACTCTTACTTTTCTATTCGAAATTGTTTAAATAATTATTAATTTTTGTAAATTTACAAAGCAACATAGAAAAGAGTAATTGGAAAGACATTCTTAGTTGGCTCCGTGAACAAATTGTGCCAATTCATTGAAAAATACCCAAACTCTAAATATGTTTCTAAAAATTATTTAAATAATTAATAATTATTGTAAATTTATAAAGTATCGTAGAAAAAACTCATTGGAAATACATTCTTGGTAATTCCGTAAACAAACCCATTCATATAAAAATGGCCAAACTATTAATTTTGTAATCGAAATTATTTAAATAATTTATCATTCTCGTAAATTTACAAAGCAACATAGAAAATAGTTATTTAAAATACTCTTTATCGAAAAAAATCATAGGAAAGATATTCTTGGTTAATTTTGTAAAAAATTGAGCCTATTCATAAAAAAAGTCAAACTCTGAATTTTGTTATGGAAATTGTATAGTTACAGCTGCATTTTCAACCAAATAATTGAATTTTTAAACAAAAACGACGATTTTTGTAGAAGACCGTTTGATTATCTAACTGTGAAGGTGAATTTTCGAAAAAAAAAAAATCATTTTTAACCAAACAGTTGCCTTTGAATTCTTGATTTCAGCCTACAAAAAAATTGCTACTATTTTGAAAAATTTTTAAACGAGAAACAATAATTCAAAAAGAACATAGTAGGAAAGTAGGAAGTGAAAGTTCATCAAAATTAAAATTTTTTAAATTGCGAATCAGCAAAGTGAAATTAATCAATCACAAATTCACAATTAAAAATATTTGAAAATTATAAGCTTGAAAATATGAACCTTCTAACATTGAAAAACTTTTTTTTTCTAATTTATACATATTACATTAAAGGTATACTAAGGATGAAAAAATAACTCTTTTAAATATATGAATAAACAAAATTAATCAAAGTAGCAACCTTACATCTACAAAAAAGGGTTTCGTAGCCTATTAAGACGTAAATATGTCGCTCAAACCTCCACCTTCAATACTTTCCCTCCCCTGCTACCCCTAAAATCCCCTGTCAGGTTTAAGTGTGGGGGGAAACACTTAAACCTTCGCTTCCCCTCCCTTCACCAGCTTCTTCCTCATATACTTCTCCCTCTCCTTCTTTCACACAGTTCCCCTCACTTCCCCATCCTAATTTCTCCCAACATCGTTTTCCCTACTTCCCCTCCCCTAATTTTCCTACTTACCATCTTGAATTTCCCCTGATTCCCCTCCCCACACTTCAACCTTTGATCCCCCTTCCTAATTTATTCCTCATCTACTTCCCCCACTTCATCTACTCCCTCATTTTCCATAGTTGCCCTCACCCGTTTTCCCTTCCCGTCATCTGTCCTACTTCCCCACCCCTTGTGATTTGTGTGTTCCCCTGACTTTCCCATCTTGAGAACAAGTACGACGGTGGCACGAACGAACGAACACCCGACTGAAACCATAAAGATTTCTGCCCGGGGTTACGAAACCCTAAAAAGGGCTTCAAGTTATGATAAATAACAATCAAATTTTGTCAGTTGAGAATAAAAATTCTCCGAGCAAACTGTTTGAAAATCGAAATTTACCTGGTATCGCCTCAATCGGAATTCCTCGTACCCCCTCCTTAAAACAAGTCAATCCGGGATGAACTTTCTGAACCTCC
Source organism: Andricus grossulariae (assembly GCA_011634705.1). Lineage (NCBI taxonomy): Eukaryota > Metazoa > Arthropoda > Insecta > Hymenoptera > Cynipidae > Andricus > Andricus grossulariae. Next base: position 21,254 of record JAABKJ010003138.1, read on the forward strand.
TGATGTCTTTGCTCAATCAGCTTCTTTAAAACTTCCTTCTGCATCTTAATCACCGCCGAGAATTCCGTATAAACTATCTTCTGATTCAATTCACAATGCATCAAAGTCGCATCATCATAATCTTTAATAAACCCCTGATAAAACGTCTTCGGGACTTTAATATTCTTACTGAAGCCCTGTTTCTTGAAATACCCAATCGCAAACTTATCAGCGAAAGTCAAAAAGTGCAAAATTTTGTTCTTGATGTGATAATCCTTCAGCATGCTCATCAGATGCGTTCCATACCCCTTCACTTGTTCCTGACTCGTCACCGCGCAGAAAACAATCTCAGTGAATCCCTGAGAAGGAAACATCCTGAAACAAATTCCCCCAATCGGCCTTCCGCGTTTAATCAGAGCAAGAGTCTTGTGCTTTGGATCGAAGACAAACTGCGAGATATATTCTTTCGGCATTTTAGGAAGCTGTTGGCAGAAGACGTTATGCAGTCCGATCAACCAGAGCATCGTTTTTTTGGAAACTGGTTGGGTCAAACTATTTCCTATCAAGTGGAATTTAATCATGTTTCGGCTCTCTTCCATCTTTGGTGTCTCGTCTCTGGGAACATTTGTTAAAAACTCAGCATCTGGTCCAACCATGTACTTCGGATCATCGATTCTCGCAATAATCTCTGCGATTCTATAACTAGGAACATCTCTAACAGCTTCATCAATCCTTTGCTTCTTCGCTTCCAATTCCACATCTTCCCTTTGATCCAGGGGTCTTTTCAAACTGGAATATTCCTCCGAGGGCGTGACTTTTTCAAGCTCGGTCTGTGACCGATCTTCATCTGTACTCAGAAGATATGCAGATACAGCCGGATTGAAATCAGAATTCCAGATTGGTGAATTACGAGAATGGAGTTCTTCGCCCAACATTGATAAAAATCGAGGAAAGTGAGTGAAAACGAGAACCCTTTTTTCCTCGGACATTTTATTCCTCTCGCTGTGGCATTTCTCCATCAGCTGTTTGCAGACTGGAATCATAACGAGACGAAGAAGGGTCCGACCGAAAATTCGGGTGGTGTCGTGACGAGTAAGAGAATCGCAAAATGCAGGCACTTGGCAGAAAACCAGCCAACGCATGTAATTAATTTTGTAAGCTGTAGCATCACTGGAAGAAATGGCACTTTGCAAAGAACTTGGTGTCTCGAAATTCCAGTGGTTTAGACAATTGAGGAATATTTTGGCCGAATTGTGCATCATTTGGAATTCCTGCGGCAAGAGGTGATTGAATTTGTAGAGCACGAAATTTATAACGCCTTGTTCCATGTTTGTCTCTTCGAAAGGGGGTTGACCCAACTGTCCCTCGATGGTCGGACTGGTTTTGAAAATCATCGCTTTTCGAAGAACTTTGCAGAGGTAGCAATAAACTTTTTGAGTGTCTGGGTCTTTCTCGGTTTTCATGCAATTGAAAATGTTCTCGACGTCAATGATCATTGCGAGAAATTTGTTCAATTCCTCGTCAGTCGCCTGTTGAAAATGGGAGACATGTTTTTCGAGAGAGTGAGAGCAGGTGTTGCAGGGATCAGAAAAAATTGCACTCAGGTTTTTTTGGGGGGAATTACTGGGGATTTGCTTGTTCTTGAATCCGATGCATTTGCAAACTTCATCCTGGCAGGCACTGAAGTTGGCGAGTTTGATGAGTTTTCTGGGTTGAGGCCATGCGTAGATTTGTTGTTTGCGTTCCTGGATTCGACGCTGGTTGCTTTTGCGACTCACATTTTCTCCGGATCGAGGAGGATTTGATTCGTTGATAGAATTTTCTTGGATTTGAGCAAATTCGGTTGCTGGTTCTCGAATATATTCCGACATTTTGAAAGCCAGAGGTGTGATTTAACGCTGAAAATAGAAAAAGAGGTTGGATTGAGGCGTCTAAAATTAAAGATTTTTTAATTTCGAGCCAAAAGCCTTAATAATTGAACAAAAACAACTGAAACCTTAATGATGTTAAAGTGCAGGTATTTTTAGAATTATTCGTAACGCTAGAATTTTAAACTAGAAACATTCAAAATTAAACAAATGCGAACTGAAATAGAATTTTTTCAACTAAATAGCTGAAGCTTGTTTAAATTACAAGGTTCACTCAGAAAAAAATTTGAGAAAATCAACACTAAACAATTTTCAAAATAACTTGATGAAAATAGTCAACAAAATATTTAAGTTTTCAAGCTGAAATGTCAATTATTTTAGAAAACAGTTGACTTTGAAACCTGAGAAGAATTTTCCACAAGTAAATTATTTTCAAACAAGAAAGATGAATTTTCAACGGAAAATTTCAACAAAACAAATTAATTTTTAACCAAGCAGTTGCATTTTTAACACAAAAGGATGAATTTTCAAACAAGAAGAGTAATTTTCTACCAAAAAGGACGAATTTTTAACAAAATACATTAATTTTCAACCATAAAAGATCAATTATCAATTTAAAATATAAATTTTCAACCAAAAATGGAATAGTTACATATTCAGTGCAGAAAATTAATTCTCAACCAACAAAAAACACATTTTTAGGAAAATAGTGAAAATTTTAAACAAAGAGATGAATTTCTAACTAAAATAATGAATCTTCAACAAAAAATAAATAAATGTTCAAGAAAAGAGATTAAAATTAAAGCAAAGAGTTGAATATTCAACAAAAAAAGTTCATTTTATGACCAAGAAGAATAATCTACCGAAAGCAAAAAATTTTCAACTAAAAAAGATGAGTTTTTAATCAAAAATAGAATAGTTAATCTTCAGTAAAATTATTAATTTTCAATCAAAAATAAAACGAATTAAAAAAAAGTCCAATTTTAAACCAAAGAGGTCAATCTTCAATACAAAAAATGCATTTTTTAATCAACTAGTTCAACTTTCAACCAACTAGTTGAGTTTTGGACAAAAAAGATACATTTTCAACCCAAAATAGAATCCTTAAATTTTCAGTTCAAAAAACTAATTTTCAAAAAAAAAATAATAATAATTTTTAACCAATTGAATTCAACGAAAAAATAGGAATTTTTAACAAAATAGTTGAATTTTCAACGCGAAAATATATTAATGTTAAACAAAAAAGTTGAACCTTAAATAAATAAAAAACATCGTTTTTAACCAAGCAGTTGCATTTTTAACTAAAAAATATGAATTTTCTAACCAGAAGATTAATTTTCTACCAGAAAAGAATTTTCAAAAAAATACATAAATTTTTAACAGCAAAGATTAATTGTTAATTTAAAATATAAATTTTCAACCAAAAATGTAATAGTTACATTTTTAGTGAATAAAATTAATTCTCAACCAACGAAAAACTGATTTTTAGCAAATATTCAACAAAGAAATGGAAGTAGTACAACTTTAACTTCAATTTTAGTTACATATAAATATATTATTAGTTATACATATAAATTCTGTTGATTAACGAAACGTGGAGCCTTAACTCAAAAAGAATGAAAAATAAAATTCCCGAACAGTTTATAATATTACCGAATTCGAAAATGTCCGAATAATAAAATCCCCTACAGTTTATAATATTACCGAGTTTAAAAATTCCCGAAGAATAAAATTCCTCAAAGGAAATTACCGAATTATAAAATGCCCGACAGTTTATATTATTACCGAGTTTGAAAACTCCCGACAGAAAATTACCGAATTATAAAATTCCCGAATTCAAACAATTACATTTTTTCATAAATATTATTTATTTTCAAAAAAAAATTATCAAAAATAAAATTGTGTTTAATGTTTAAAGTTTCTAAAATTATTGCTTGAATTTGAAATAACAATTATTCAAAATAATATATTTCTGGATGAACTTTTTTTCAATTATTGTTATTTCAAATTCAAGAAATAAGTTTAAAAACTTTAAACATTAAAATTTTTTTAAATAAAAATATTTGATTATTGTATTTTTAATAAATAAATGTAATTTATTAAACATTTTTATTTGTTTAAATTCGGGATTTTTCTAGTTTGGATATTTTATAATTCGGCAATTTTCTGTCAGGAATTGTCCAACTCGGGAATTTTATTATTAGGAAATTTTATTATTCGGGAATTTTCCAATTCAGGAATCTTACAGTGTCAGGAATATTATTTTTCGGGATTTTTCAGTCGTCTCAATTTTGAATTGTTTATTATTAATCGATGTTATGGTTTTTTGACCAGTGAAATATATATGTTAATATTTTTTGGCTATATGGTCGATAATCAATATTTGAAAGAACATTTTTTAAACCAATTCAAACTTAAAAAAAAAAAAAAAAATTGCACAAAAAGAGTTAAAATAAGAAAAAAAGAAAAGAACATGGTAAAAAGGCTCATTAAAAACAGATATATGACAATTGAAAAAAGAGGGAGAAAAAGAAAGAGACATCCAAAACCACCTCTCTCATTTCTTTATTATTTATCCGTCTTTTTTATACTACCTGCGTCCAACATGTTTCGAGGCCTTTTAGGCGTCCTAATCAGGGAAATTTTAATAAGAAACTAATAGGGAAAATTTACATGTTATGCTCATATTAATTAAAAATGAGAATTAAATTTGAAGTTAATTATTAAGGAATTATTAACAACATTTATATTTTTATCATTAATATTACTGAGAATTAATTGCATCTTCAAAGAAACAAAATTGAATGAAAATTTAAAATTTAATTAAAATCTAAATCAAAAAATCTTGAGAATTTATTCGACAGTTAATCCGGTTGAAATACCTGATGAAATCAAATCCCTGGCGGACCAGCCGAACGCAAGCATTACGCTACAGCGTAATGCTAAAGTAATACTAAAGTAATATGATATTACAATTATTAAAAGAAGCAAAATAAATATGTAAACTGTTTCAATTGTAATAATATTTTAAAATTCACCTTAAATGGTGATGCCGTAATTGCAAGAAGTCGCTGTTTCAGGGTTAAAAAATAAAAAATCAAAGGGAGCTTCCATAAAGGATGTCACAGTTTTAGGGGAGGGGGGGGGCAGCTGAATTGTGACAGTCTATGACAGAGGACATTGAACCCCACTGAAAAAATGTGACAATGGGGGAGGGGGGGGGGTCGGAAATTCGCCAAAAAACTGTGACATCCTTTATGGAAGCTCCCAAAGTGGGTGTCATTGAAGTCGGGCCCCTGCATGTTGGTAACCCGCTTGAAGCCGCCGTTAGCAGACTGCAATGACAGCCACATTATTTTTTCATTTTTTAACGCTGAAAAAGAAA
>JAABKJ010003139.1:0-26485 GCA_011634705.1 Andricus grossulariae
AAAAAATTTTATTCTCTTGAAATCTCTTAAATGTCTTAAAAATAATTTTGAGAAATCTACATTTTGTTTTAAATGTTTCCCAATTTTTTTTTAATTTTAAAATTATTTTTGTATTGTTTAAAAATGTCTAAATATCTCTAAAACTTATTCGAATTAAATTTTTTTTTTTTTGAAATCTTGCAAAACTGAAACATTGTGCTTTAATATCTTCTAAATTCTTTCCCGAAATTTTAGAAAATTATTTGGGATGTGTTAATATATTTTAAAATATTTTCTTAAAATTAATTTTTCAAAATAAAAAACTAAATTAAAATTTTCCCTGGAATTCAAAAAAATAAAATTAGTTTCTTACAACCTTTCCAAATTTGATTTCAAAATTTACATTTTGTTCACAATTTTTGGAAAACTTTTCAAATTTTAAATTATTCTTGAATCTTTTAACAAATGTTCTTAAAATTTTCGAGATTTTTTCCCTAAATATATTGAAATCTTCAAAGCTTAAAATTAATCTTTTAAAATAAAACTTTAATAATTTTTAATTTTTCTTATCGATAACGACCAATTTTATTAGACAAGAAAATTTATTAATTTTCATTTAGCTAGTCTTAGTTGATAATTTGTTAATAATTAAATAAATAATTAATTAATAGAAAAATAATAAAAATTGAAGGTAATAATACGTCCAAAATTAGTTTTTAAATCCTTTTTTATTTCAATTTTCATTAAAAAAATTATCAGTTTTCACACTTTAAGTATGCTCTGAATCTTTGAATCATTGGAATTTGAATTGTTTTTTAATTTCAGTAGTGAGCCTATTAAAAAAATAATATTATTAACATTATATTTAAATACTCAATATTTAGTAATACAGTTAAAAATATTTTTATTTGTTTGTAAATTCTTTCTCTCTTTCCCTCTTTCACTGTATAAATAAAAAAACTTTTTACATAAGGGGAGCCTTGCTAAAGTGGATAATGCAAGCTACAGTGGATAATCATTAATTAAAAATACTATTATATGTAAAATAATTAATTTAATTTGATAAATTGTTAATAAATTATACGTCTTTATAAAATAAAATCAAAATAAATTATTTCTCTCTTATTTGCGTTTTTAATTAATGATTATCTGTTGTTGTTTCCATTATCCACTGTAGGAAGGTGCCCCCTACATTAAACTGGATCAATTTTTAACAGAAACTTTCTTTAGAATACTTTGAGTTTCAAAAATTAGAACCATTCTCGTATTATCAATAAAAAACTTTTCCTAAAATTTGACTTGTGCAAAAGTTTAGAAAAAAAGGGTAATTGATGATATACGATTAGAGGATCCTATTTATACACTTCACCCTTATTCCACGCATTGGGTGCCAAAATGAAGGACGTGATCTGCTTTCTTAATAGGCTATCCTGAAGATATAACATTTAGAAAGACTTTGTAATTTGTAACTTGGAACATCAAATCAAATTTATTTATTTATTAATAAAAAAATATATTCTTTTCGGTGAAAAAGATTAATTTTGAAAATAAAAAGGATGAATTTTCAACAAAATAGATCAATTTTCGACAAAAAAAAGAGGATTTTTTCACGAAATAGTTAATTTTTCAATTATATAAATTAATTTTCAACAAAAGAGTGCAATTTTTAACAAATTTCTTGAATTTTCAACCTACAAAGATGAATTTTAACCGAAAAGTTCAAATTCATACCAGGAGATGAATTTTCAAATCAAAACGACGAATTTTGAAACAAATGATTCAATTTTCAATTAAATAAGTTAAATTTGCAGTAAAAAGAGTTAAACTAAAAAAACCGTATTTTTAATAAAAGGCAAATCTTTAACAAAGGAGATGAATTTTCAACCAGAATGAAGAATTGTAAATCAAGAGGATGAATATTCAACTAATAACAATTTGTTAATCAAGTTTGAAAAAAAATTTCACAAAATTGTTGAAATTTTTGAATAAAAATTATTAATTAAAATTAAGAATTGATTTTTAATAAATTAATAAATATTTTAAGAATATTTTTTTATTTAATAAACCAAAAGGAGAATTTTTTTGTAAAATAGTTGAAATTTCAGCCCGAAAATATGAATTTTCAACCAAAAATTTAATTTTCGACCCAACAGCTGCATTTTTAACAAAAAAATAGAAAATTGAAAACCAAGAAGATTAAAAAAACTAATTTTAAAAGAAAATGAATGTTTAATTTGTTTTTAAAAAAGTAGTTGAATTTTTACATAAGCAGTTGAATTTTGAATTTGAAAATATAAATTTTCACCAAAACAGAATTTCAACCAAAGAGATGAATTTTTAATTGAAATTATTAATATTTAACTGGAATTCTCAAATTTTTATTCGAAAAAAATTAATTAAAAAAAAACGAATTTTCAACAAATAAAGATTTCTTAGTCGAGAAAAAAAAATGTCATCCAGATTGTTAAAATTTCAAGCAAAAAGTCAAAAATGTAAAACAGTTAAATTTTCTAACCGAGAATCTAAATTTTCTACCAAAAGATTAATTTTCTACAAAAAAAAAGACAAAATAGTTCTTTAACAAAATACGTGAATTTTCAACTTAATATTTTAATTTCTAAATGAACGTTCAACCTGATAGTTGAATTTTCAATTAAAAAGGATCATTTTCTTCCCAAAAAAGACAAATTTTCAACAAAAAATAGAATAGTTTAAGTTTCTGTTAGAAAAATAAGTTTTTAAGCGAATAAAATAAATTTTTAATAAAATAGTTACATTTTTAACCAAACAAATCAATTTTCTACCAAAAATAATTTCTATTCAAAAAAATGTCGACAAAAAATGTACTTAAATTTGTATTTATACAATTTAATTTTCATTTATAAAAAAAAGAAAAATTTCAAACAAAGAAATAAATTCTTAACCAAGAAGATTACTATTCTACCATAAAAGACAAAGTTTCAACAAAATAAAGACATTATTAAACAAATAGTCAAATTTTCATCTGAAGAAGATGGATGTTTAACATAACATGAAATAGTTAAATGTTCAGTTAAGAAAATTAATTTTTATTTAAAAAAAACAACTAATTTTCAAGCCAAGGAAATGAATTTTGAAACAAAAACATTAATTTTTCACCAAAAAAGAATAGTTTTTAACAAAATAGACCAATTTCAAACAAAATATTTTTACTTTCAATTGAATTTTCAAAAAAAAAAAGGTTAATCTTTTAAAAAAAAAATACAAGTTTTCAACAAAATATATGAATTTTCAACCAAAAATAGAATAGTTTAGGTTTCTGTTAGAAAAATATGTTTTTAAGCGAATAAAATAAATTTTTGACAAAATAGTTAAATTTTCAACCAAACAAATGAATTTTCTACCGAAAAGAATGTCTATGAAAAAAAATTCGACAAAAAATTTAGTTCAATTTGTATTTACACAAATTAATTTTTATAAAAAAAAAAAATTTCAACCAAAGAAATAAATTCTTAAAAAAGAAGATTAATATTCTATCATGCAAGACAACGTGTCAACAAAATGCAGAAATTTTTAAAATAATAGTTAAATTTTCAGTTAAAAAATTAATTTTAAGTGAAAAAAAATTCAAGCGAAAAAAATTTATTTTTTTTTCCAGGAAAATTGATTTTCTGCCAAAAAGAATAATTGTTAACAAAATACTTAAATTTTATGCCAAATATTTTCATTTTTTATTGCATTTTCAGCCTGATAGTTCAATTTTCAACATAAAAGGTTAATTTTACTCCAAGAAAAGACAAATTTTCAACTAACTAGGTAAATTTTCAACAAAAAAAATAATAGTTTACGTTTCAGTTAGAGATATAAGTTTTTGAGCAAATAAAATAAATTTACAAGAAAATAGTTCAATTTTCAATAAAACAAATTAATTTTCTACCAAAGAGAATGTCTATCGAAAAAAAAATTTGACAAAAAATTCAGTTAAATTTGTATTTACACAAATTAATTTTTATTTTAAAAAAACAACAAATTTTCAACATAAGAAATGAATTTTTTACCAAGAAGATTACAATAAAATCAAATTTCATGGTCAGATAAATCACAGAAAAAATTAGCGTTGAATTGCATAGAAAAGTTTCACAGTTTTTTTAACCATAAAAGACAAAGTTTCAACAAAATACATACATTTTTAAACAAATAGTTGAATTTTTATCTGAAGGAGATTGATGTTCAACCAAAAATAAAATAGTTGAATGTAAAGTTAAAAAAATTAATTTTCAATTTAAAAAAAACAACTAATTTTCAAGCCAAAATAATGAATTTTGAAACAAAAAGATTAATTTTCTAACAAAAAGATTAATTTTCTAAAAAAAAAATTAATTTTTAAGCAAATACCTAAATTTTCAATCAATTAATGCAATTTTTAATTAAATTTTTAACCTGATAGTTGATTTTTTAACAAAAAAGGTTCATTTTCTTACATAAAAAAAAACAAATTTTTAACAAACTAGGTAAATTTTCAAAAAAAAGAATAGTTTAAGTTTCAGTTAGAGAAAAATAAGTTTTTAAATAAATGAAATAAATTTCCAAGAAAATAGGTAAATTTTCAACCAAACAAATGAATTTTCTACCAAAAAGAATGTCTATAAAAAAATAAAAAATTCGCCAAAAAATTTAGTTACATTTTTTAATACTTTAATATTTATATATAATATATTTACTATTAATTATATATAATATTATTTTTATTGAAAAAAAAAAATTTCAACCAAAGAAATAAATTTTTAACCAAGAAGATTACCATAAAATCAAGTGTCATGGTCACATAAATCACAGAAAAATTAGCGTTGAATTGCATATAAAAGTTTCACAGTTTTTTTTACCATGGAAGAAAAATTTTCAACAAAATGGATCAATTTTCAAGTAAAAAACATTAATTTTCAACAAAAAATAGAATAGTTCAAGTTTCCGTTAGAAAAATAAGTTTTTAAGCGAATAAAATAAATTTTTAACAACAAATTTTTTATCAAAAACTGTGAAACTTTTCTATGCAATTCAACAATCATTTTTCTGTGATTTATCAGACCATGACACTTGATGCTTACAAACAATTAATTTTTCCAATTGACGTCAAGTTGACATTTGTTTTTGACAACATTATTTATATCTTACAATCGCAATCGAATCGTTGTAATTACTAATGAAAACCTGTTTCGTCAAGACATCGACTGAAAGGTTAATTATTTGCGAAAATTTTTGCATATAATATAATGAAAATTAATTTCCGAGCCAATTTAAATACTACTGGTTTGGTATATTATAAATGTCAAACGTTTCAAAACGTACAAGAAAAAAAAAATTATCTGAACCAACGATATTTGAAAATTAACATATTTCCGAAAATGGCTTTATTGGATAATAAAATGGTTAAGCAATAAAATGGAAAATAATTTCTCCCATATTTTCCTCTATTTTCCATAAACTTAGCCTTTTTTTCATTTTTTTTCTATGATTTTATGAATTAAAGTAATATTATTGGTATCTTTTTAAATAAAAAATCTTATTTTTAATGAAAATATTTTACTACATGAAAAAATATGTTAAAAATGTACCTATATTGTTGAAATTTTTCCTTGTTATTTTGATTGAATTCAAATGGCTTTTCTTTCAAATAAAAATTATTGTTAAAAATTATTATTAAAACAAAATTATTGAAAATTAATTTTTTTGGGAAAAGATTCATCATTATAGTTACAATTTTATTACAAATTTTATTATTGGTTTAAAAATTAATTATATGTTGAAAATTGAACTTTTTCGTTGAAAATTCAACAATTTGGTCGAAAATGAACTTTTTGGTTTAAGATTTAACTGTTTTGTAGAAAATTCTTTTTTCTGCCTTGAATGTTAAAAATAACCAAATTGCCCCCCTCCCACCCAATAAAAATTTTGAAAGGAAAAAATTGACCTCTTCCAATCCAGGAAAACAATTAATAACTAAAATTTGCCGCTTCCAACTAAATAGAAATTTTGAAATAAAAGAAGTGCCTTTTCCAGATTAAAAAATCTTGATAACCAAAATTTCTTCCCTTCCAACTCCATAAAAATTATTAAAATAAAAAAATTTTCCTCTTCAATTTCAGAAAAAATTTAAAATAAAATTTCTTTCCTTCCAAGTTGATGAGAATCTTAAAAACAAAAAATGTCCCTGTTCCAATTTAGAGAAAATCGAAATTTCCTACTTCCAACTAAATAAAAATGTTAAAAATGAAAATTTTCTTCTTCTAATTCAGAAGAAAGAATAAAAGTAAAAAGTTTATATTTTAAATAATTCAGTTACAAATTGTCTAGTTTTGAATCTTTTATTTATAAATACGCATTCAAAATAAACAGTCAAATATTCCTAAATATTGAAAAAATTTCCTTTTTTCAAATGAAAAATGTAAAGTTAAATGGTTTAAAAATATAATATTGTAGACTAAAACCATATTTGAATAGAATTTCAAGCTTATTAAAAATGTTCAATTGAAAAAATATAACTTTAAACTCTAAAAATTTATAAAATGTTTGGTAAACAATAAATTCACTGCCATTTTCCGATTTTTTCCGGCCCTCAAAAATTCACGGTCATTTTTCGGCTTTCCCGGTTAATTGATTCGAAGTGAATCATAAAATTTAATTTTAAATAAAATTCAGAAGATTTTTTTCAATGAAATTTCGTAAGATTATTCGCGACAAAGAGCGTAAAAATCCAATTCAACATTTCTCACTTCTATTGATTCTGGCATCTTAAGCTCTGATCCTAGCACAAAAAATAAAATGAATGAAAAGAAAACCCCTTTTAGACGATTAGATTTCTGTAGAAGGATTATTTTTTCATTGCTTCAAAACTAATTTAATTTAAGAAAATTAGTCGTATATAATTAAATATGAAAAATTTGGAATTCTTTGATCGAAATCTTGTTGCAAAAGTATTTCAGCACAATATGAAAACTTTTCAACATCCAAATTAATCACAATAAGTTTAAAAATAATAAGCTAAAAGAAAACCTAGGTCCTTATTCTAAATTTTTTTTTCTCAATTTAATGATAAATATTTTATTTAAGTGATTGAGAATATTTGTTTATGTTTGAATAATAATTGGACCTGTTTTTAGTAGTACTTTTTAGTCATCTAGCATTTCACCCTTGTTATTTCTCATGCTGACTAACTCTGTACTTTTGAATCCCTTCATATTGATCAACGTTCATTTATAAAACTGTTTTTGAAGTTTAGTATTAGATGTGAGTTCATATATAAAAAATACGACCCCCCCCCCCGCCAACGAAAGGAATAGTTTAATTTTCAATGATATCAACAAAATTGAAACATCACTCAAAGTTTATTATTTTGAAATCTGACTAATTTTTTCAAGTAAGTTAGGTTGTGGCATTTTTAAGAATAATAAATTAGGAACTTATAAATTTAAATTTAAAATTGTCTTACTCCAATTGTAAAAGATTATATATTAAAAATGTTACAGTCAGGGCAAATGAAACATTAGTCAGGAAAAAGGAAGGGAATTTTGAAAAGGAAATTTGCGACCACCCTGAAAAAGTTGTACACTCAGGAAATGTTTCAATCAAATTCTTTCTTTTATATGGGATCAAACAAATATTTAATTGATTTAAACAAATGTTTTTTTAATTCAAATACAATTTATTTGATCCAAGCACACCACTGTTAGACTCAAACAAATCTAATAGAAACGCATCTCGAGCTCCACTTGAGAAAAGAATTAGGCGAAATTAATATTCAATATTCACTCTTTAGTAGTACTATTTAGTCATATAGCATTTCACCCTTGTTAGTTCTCATGCTGACTAACTCTGTACTTTTAACTCCCTTCGTATTGAACAACGCCCATTTATAAAACTTATTTTTGCAGTGTAGTATTACATGTGAGTTCATATATAAAAAGACTACGACTCCCCCCCCCCAACCAAAAAAACAGTTCAATTTTCAATGATATCACCAAAGTTGAAACATCACTTAAAGTTTACAATCTGAAATTTGACTAATTTTTTCAAACAAGTTAGGTTGTGGCATTTCTAAAAATAATAAATTAGGAATTTATCAATTTAAATTTTAAATTGTCCTACTCCATTTGTAAAAGGTTCTATATTAAAAATGTTACAGCCAGGGCAAATGAAAAATTAGTCAGGAAAACGAAAGGGAATTTTGAAAAGGAAATTTGTACACTCAGGAAATGTTTGAATCAAATTCTTTCTTTGATATAGAGTCTATTAGATGTGAGTTTATATATAAAAAATTGGGGGGAAAATAAGATGAAAATAAATAAAAAAATAAAATTAGAATAAATAAAAAAATAAAATAAAAATAAGTAAAACCATTTGGAAAACAGTAAGTCGCCATGACCGCTAATAAAAACGCAACTCGTGCTTCAATTAGGAAAAAAATTAGGCGAAATCAATATTATAAGCTAGACCGATAAAATAGTCACTCTTCAGTAGTAATCTTCAGTTAAATAGCATTTCACCCTTGTTATTTCTCATATTGTCTAACTCTGTACTTTAAACCCCCTTCATATTGATCAACGCCCATTTATGAAACTGTTTTTTGCAGTGTACTATTTGATTGGAGTTTGTATATAAAAAATTTGGGGGAAAAAAATGAATAAAAAATGAAAATAAATGAATAAAATTATTTGGGAAACAGTAGCTCGCCATAAACTCTAATAAAAACGCAACTCATGCTTCAATTAAGAAAAAAATTGGCGAAAGCAATATTATGAGCTGGGCCCGTCAAATGATCACTTTTTAGTAGCACTCTTTAGTCATATATCATTTCACCCTTGTTATTTCTCATGTTGAGTAACTCTGTACTTTTAGCTCCCTTCATATTGATAAATGCCAATTTATAGAACTGTGTTTTGCAGTGTAGTATTAGATGTGAGTTCATATATAAGAAATTGGGGGAAAAATCAAATAAAAATGAATGAATAAAATAATTTGAGAAATAGTAACTCACCATGGCCGCTAATTGAAACGCAACTCGTGCTTCACTTAAGGACAAAATTGAGCGAAATCAATATCATGAGCTCGTCAAAAAGTCACTGTTTAGTAGTACTTTTCAGTCATATAGCATTTCACCCTTGTTATTTCTCATGCTAGCTAACTCTATACTTTTAACTCCCTTCATATCGATCAACGCCCATTTATTAAACTTATTTTTGCAGGGTAATATTAGATGTGAGTTCATATGTAAAAAGAGTACCCCTCCCGCCCCCCCCCCCCGACAAGCAAAATAGTTTAATTTGCAATGATATCACCAAAATTGCAACATCACTTAAAGTTTATAATCTGAAATTTGACTAATTTTTTCAAGTAAGTTCGGTTGTGGCAGGCCTAAGAATAATAAATTAGGAATTAATCAAATTAAATTTAAAATTGTTTTTAACCATTTGTAAAATATTCTGTATTAAAAATGTTACAATATTCGAATTTCTTTCATTAAATATTAATGGTCAGGGTAAATGAAAAATTAGTCAGGAAAAAGGCCGGAAATTTTGAAAATGAAATTTCCGACTACCCTAAAAAAGTTGTACACTCGGAAAATGTATGAATCAAATTCTTTCTTCCATGTTGGGTCAAAAAAATATTTGATTGACTTAAACAAATGTTTGATTCAAACAAAATTTATCTGATTCAAACACACCATTGTTAGACTCAAAAAACTATAATAAAAACGCAACGTTACTCTTTAGTAGTACTCTTTAGTTATAGAGCATTTCATCCTTGTTATTTCTCATGCTGACTAACTCTGTACTTTTGACTCCCTTCATATTGGTCAACGCTCATTTATAAAACTTATCTTTGCAGGGTAGTATTAGATGTGAGTTCATGTATAAAGAGAACACGACTCCCCCCTCCCTCTCCCAGACAATCAAAGTAGTTCAATTTTCAATGATATAACCAAAATTGCAACTTAAAGTTTATAATATGAAATTTGACTAATTTTTTCAAGTAATTTAGGTTGTGGCTACCCTAAGATTAATAAATGAGAATTAGTTGAATCAAATTAAAAATTTTTTTACTCCATTTGCAAAATATTCTATATTAAAAATGTTACAATATTCGAATTTTTTTCTTCAAATATTGATGGTCAGGGCAAATGAAAAAGTATTCAGGAAAAAGGAAGGGAATTTTGAAAATGAAATTTGCGACCGCCTTGAAAAAGTTGAACCCTCAGAAAATGTTTGAGTCAAATTCTTTCTTTGATATAAGGTCAAACAAATATTCGATTGATGAAAACAAATGTTTGTTTGATTCAAATAAAATTTATTTGATCCAAACACACCATTGTTAGACTCAAACAAATTTAATAAAAACGCAACTCGCGCTTCACTTGAGAAAAGAATTAGGCGAAAGCAACATTATGAGCTAGACCCGTTCAATAGTCACTCTTTAGTAGTACTCTTCAGTCATATAGCATTTCACCCTCGTTATTTCTCACGCTGACTAACTCTGTACTTTTAACTCCCTTCATATTGATAAACGCCCATTTATAAAACTGTTTTCTGCAGTGTAGTATTAGATGAGAGTTGATATATAAAAAGAGTAAGACACCCCCCCCCCCTCTCCATCGACAAGAAAAGCATTTTCATTTTCAATATCACCAAAATTGCAACATCACTTAAAGTTTATAATCTGAAATTTGTCTAATTTTTTTATGTTAGTTAGGTTGGGCAACCCTAAGAATAATAAATTAAAAATTTATCAATTTAAATTGTAAATTGTTTTGCTCCATTTGTAAAAGATTCTATATTAAATATGTTACAATATTAGAATTTTTTTCTTGAAATACACAGCCACACAAAAAAAATTATTTTTTGGGTCTGGAGGTCAGACCATTTTGACTATATGTTGGGTTCGCTGAATCCGAATTCGAGTTCTAAAACACCCCAGCACGACAGGGTTTTGACATAACCTCATAAAACCTCAAAAAATTTTTTTCAGGTCCGGGGATCAGAACATGTTTATTATATGTTTTTGGGGTCGCTGAATTTCAATCCGAGGTCTAAAACACCCCAGCACGACAGGGGTTTCATAACCTCATAAAACCTCATACATTTTTTTTCGAGTCCGGGCGTCAGACCATGTTTATTATATGTTTTTGGGGTCGCTGAATCCAAATCCGAGGTCCAAAAACCCCCAGCACATCAGGGTTCTGACATAACCTCCTAAAACCTCATAATTTTTTTTTGTGAACTCCGGGGGTCAGACCATGTTTATTATATGTTTTTGGGATCGCTGAATCCAAATCCGAGGTCTAAAACACCATAGCACGTCAGGGTTTTGACATAACCTCAAAAAACCTCATACAAATTTTTTTTCGAGTCCGAGGGTCAGTTGTACACTCAAAAAATTTGTGAATCAAACAAATTCTATCTTTGATATAGTGTCAAACAAATGTTTGTTCGATTCAAACAAACATTCTTCTGAGTGTATTTATAGTGAAAAAATCAGATTACTGAAAGTTACGTAACAATTTGAATTTAAATATATACAGCACCAAAACAAAAATAGGTAATAAATTTCGACCACCGATGAAATATTATGTTAACATCCAGTTTCTGGAAGATTAATGGGTTTAATATTTCTACCCGAATGCGAGTACATATATACACCGAGCGTTGCGTCTTTGAAATTACATAAAATGCGGATCGATGAAAGTGCTGACACGAAACGAGAAAATTTATTTTAAAGGTTTCCATTGGCTAGTGATAATGATTTCTTTCCTTTCGTCCACTAAGATCAAAATCTGGCAGGAATGTTTTTGTAATCTAACTTATGAGACATAAAAATAAATCCACTAATGAATATATTAGCATAATTAGGCCACCTACGCAGTAATGTAGTCGAAATGAAGACTTTTCTTAAAAAGTGAAAATTTTTCTAATTTTTTTAAAATCAGGGTGGCTAAAAAACTTCATTTTAAAAATTCCCTAACTTTTCCTTGATTTGTCTTTGACCAATTTTTCATTTTTTCTGACTATTAATAATTGAGGACTAGAATTCTAATCTTCTAACATTTTCAGAATTCGCAGCACGATGCTCTAAAAATAGGAGAAATAGGAAAAATAGGGAAAACAATTTTTAAAAATTCAATAATGAAATTGCTGTAGATACAACAACGCTCCTAATTCTGAATATTTCAAGTCAAAGCATATTGTATTTTTAAACAAAATATTTTAATTTCAACAAAACAATATTTTTTACTAAAAGTGATGATTTTTCCACACAAAAAGACGACTTTTTAACAAAACAGTTAGGTTTTTAACCCAAAAAGTGAATTTTTAACAAAAGAGTTAAGTTTTCAAACTAAAAGGTCGAAATTTCAGCAAAAAAATTAAGTTTTCAACTTAAAAAGTCTAAGTTTTTAGCAGAAAGTTAAATTGTCAACAAAAAAGGTAATTGTCAATAAAAGAGTTAAGTTTTCTACCTAAAAATTCAAATTTTTTAGAAGACAGTTGAATTTTCAACAAAGAAATCAATTTTTAACAAAACAGTGAAGTTGTCAAACCAAAAAGACGAATTTGTAAAAAAAAGTTTAGTTTTGAAGTTGATTTGAATTTTCAAGAAAACAGTTGAATCTTCGACTAAAAAAGATGACTTTCATAAATTATTTGAATTTTCAACAAAATAATTCAACTTTCTTCCAAATAGTTGATTTTTGAACCAAATAGTTGAACTTTTAAGCCAAAAATACGAATTTCTTAAGAGACAGTTGAACCTTCAACCCGGTAGGTTGAATGTTAAACAAAACAGTTAATTTTAAATTAGGACAGATAAATTTTCAGCAAAAAAAAATTGTCTGCTTAAAGAGATGAATTTTCCGCCCAAAAAGACAAATTTTCAACAAAGGAGTTAATTTTTAAGCCCAAAAAGACGAATTTTCAGCAAAAGAGTTATCAAGTCAAAAACTTGAATTTTTTAGAAGACAGTTGGATTTTCAACAAAACTGTTGAATTTTTGACCAAAAATGGTAATTTTCACAAAAGATAGTTTCAACTAAATAGGTGAATTTTAAACATACAAAGGTTAATTTACAGAAAAAAGTTTTCAATTCAAACAGTCGAATTTTTCAGAAGACACTTGACTTTTCAACAAAAAAGTCAATTTTAAACCAAGAAACATACATTTTAAACCAAAAAAGATGATTTTTCTATTCAGAAAGACAACATTTTAACATAACAGTTGAATTTTTAACAACAACAAAAATTTCACAAAATAGTTGAGTTTTCAACACAAAATTAAATTTTCCACAAAATAGTTGAATTTTTAACCAAATAGCTGAATTTTCAACATAAAAAAATGAATTTTCAACAAAATAGTCGAATTTGCAAATGAAAAAGGTTAAACTTAAACTTCAATCAAAAAAGATGCATTTGCAACTAAATAGTTCAATTTTCAAATAAAAATGACTAATTTTTAAAAGACACTTGAATTTTCAACCAAATAGTTAAATTTTCTACTTGTCAATAATAAATGTTCAATCAAAAATAGAATAGTTAAATTTTCATTAGAAAAGAATTAAAATTCAAAAAAATACGAATTTTCTAACAAAAATTTGAATTTTTAACCTAAAAGTTAAATTTTCAACTAAAGAGATGAATATTTCACTAAAATTATGAATCTTTGGGCTAAAAAATGAATTCTGAAGAAATTAGTTCAACTTTCAACCAATTTGTAGAATTTCGAACGTAAAAAAAAAACGAATTTTTGATAAAAAATGTAATATTTGATATTTCATCTAAAAAGGATTTTAATTTTAAATAAAAAACAGTTTAATTTACCCAAAAAATACAAAGTTTCAACAAAATACTGAAATCTTCAACTAAAGCAGATTAATTTCTAACGAATTGCATTTTTACCCAGAGAAATTGATTCTCTACCAAAAAAGACAAATTATTATTAACAAAAAGAATTAGGTTTCTACTCGAAAAATCGAATTTTTGATAAAATACATGAATTATTAACCAAATAATAATTATTTAGTTTAAAATATAAATTATGAATTCAATTATTGAATTTTCATCTAAAAAAGATAAGTGTTCAACAAAAAACGGAATTTTTAAATTTGCAGTAAAAAAAACTAATTTTTAACAAACAAAAAAAACGAATTGTCAACAAAATATTTGAACATTTATAAAAAGAAATAAATTTCAACTAAAATAATGGATATTCACCTAAAAAAATGAATTTTTAACAAAGTAGTCCAGTTTTCCACCAACTGGTTGAATTTTTACCAAATTCTTGAATTTTCGAGCTAGAAATACAAATTTTCTGCAAAGCAGTTAAACTTTGAATCCGCATATCTGAATTTTCAAAACGGAAAAGTTAATTTTTAATCAAGAAAGATTATTTTTAACCATATATTTGCAGTTTTAACCAAAAATGACGAAATTTCTACAAAAAAAGAAAAATGTTCAAACCGAAAGAGAAAAAAAAAATTTGAATCAAATTGTTGAATTTTCAAATCAAATAAATAAATTTTCAACCAAAAAGGATGACCGTGAATCGTGTGATGAATAAATAGAAATTTTCATAATTTATAGCCTGAGGAGTAATTAATTAAAATTTCGGGAAAAAACAACTTACGTTATTTGTGGATGTCCCCTTATTCATTCAATTATTTATAATTATAATAAAATAAAATATCATAAATTGTTTTGACCACATAGCCTCTTATCGAATTTTATGAGCTAAAAAAATCTTGTTAAGGTTTTCACCCTCATGTGGGAGCTTTTAAATTAAAATTCTTCCCCTCTTTCACTGCAACAAGTAATTCCATTCCTCAAACTAAAAACTATTTGAGCAACTTCGAAACAGGAAGAAAATCGCACCCTGGAATTTCCGAAATGTTAGTTTCAAACCTCACATACCAGTTCTGGTGCAATTGAAATACCGATGTTGGCTTTCCAATAAAAAAAAGTATATATACCCTTATTTTATAGAATACGACCTCGCTCTGGATTTAAATTGCTCTAGGGGAAGCTGTTGCTTCCTACGGGAAGGAATGACAATTATGATTGAATTTCCTGACCCTAAATTCAGGCCAATTGTTATTTTTTGGAAATGGACCATGATTAACAACAGCGAAAATTGTCCGAGGATTCTAATCAAGAGGCACTTAACTTGATTATTTGAGACAAATGTGCAATTATTTCCAGATGTAGAGACCTCCCCTGGGGTATTAATAATGCGAAGGTCGTATTGCGGATCGATTTTTTTTTAATTGGGCACAATAAAGAGACCCCTGGGTAAAATGAGTCTTCGAAGGCGAACAAGTAGTCGGAAGAAAGTAGATGATTGAACGATTTCAAGGCGACAATGTCTTATCAATTGATGCTTTCTCACGACCGTCACCTAATAATGCTTGACCTTTGAAAACGAAGCGATAGTATCTATTACTTGTTTCTAATATTTCTTTTCGCGAAAGATTTGTAACCAATCTATTCGGATGATTACATTTTCCAGAAAGTGAAGTAAATAATAATAAACAATCATATCAATTGAAAGAACGGTCAATAGTATTCATAGACTAAAACCAAACTCTTATTCTTTCTTCGTCTTTTTTATACTACTAGGGACCAACATGTTTCGAAGCCAATTTGTTAGAAATGTTTGCAATTTTAGTATACATGGGCATATTAAATTTCCTATATGTTTACTAAATTCATTACATTTTGTAATTTGAGTATACTTACGTATACTAAATTTCTTTTATCAAATTATATGTATACTAAATTTATCAAGTGTACAGTAAGTTTCTTTCACGTGTATGAATTTCATAGTTTCTGTATACTAAAATTCATATACGTGTTCACTATATTCAGCTGCGCAAGCGCGTTTTTATTTACGCGAGTCGGGCAACGTGGCCGGTGGCATATCTTTTAGTTTTGTGTAATGTTAAAATGTTCGGCTTCTTTCTGCGAGGATATGTAAAGTCTTCTCTTTAGAAGCTATGCTCAATTTATTAACATATATGTAGCTTAACGATATGATTGTTTGAAAATTAAAATTTTGTAATTTCATTTTTCATCTGATCATATTTACAGATGATGAAGACGAAACTCACCCGAAACGGAACACGTATATTGAATTCAGTATATGCGTATACTAAATTTCGTATATGTATACTGAATTTATTATACGCGTATAATAAAGTTCATATAAGTGTTTACGAAATTCAGAATATGCATATACTAATTTTACTGTACACTGGTATACTAAATTTCATGTTGTACATTCTTGCTTCCATTACATGTATACTAAATCTAGTACAGATTTTTCTAACTGTAAAACATACGTGCATGAATACATGAACCCATTTTTTTAACGTTCAGAAAGCTGAATAATATTAAACCGTGATTTTCTGGTCCGAACCCATGGTATATCAAATTAGAGCCACCCGGTAAAAAATGTTCATGTTTAAAGAGCATAACCCCTGAACAGAAGCATCTCCATACACTGTTAGAAAAGTTTGCAATTTTAGTATACATGGGCATATTAGATTTCCTATATGTTTACTAAATTCATTACACTTTCTAATTTTAGTATATATACGTATACTAAATTTCTTTTATGAAGTTATATGTATTCTAAATTTATTAAGTGTACAGTAAGTTTCTTTCACGTATATGAATTTCATAGTTTCTGTATACTAAAAGTCACATGTGTGTTAACTATATTCAGCTGCGCAAGCGCGTTTTGATTTACGCGAGTTGAGCGACGTGGCCGGTGGCATATGTTTCAGTTCTTTCCAAAGCTAAAAGGTTCGGCTTCTTTCTGCGAGTATATGCCAAGTCTGCTCTTTAACAGTTATGTTCAATTTATTAACGTACATGTAGCTTAACCATATGATTATTTGAAAATTAAAACTTTGTTCATTAATTTAATTTTTCATCTGATCATGTTTACAGATGATGAAGACGGAACCCACGCGAAATGGAACGCGTATACTGAATTTAGTATATGCGCATACTAAATTTCATGTATATGTATACTGAATTTAGTATATGCGTACACTAAATTTCATGTACGTGCATACAAAATTCAGTATATGCATATACTAAATTTAATGTACGCTGGTATACTATATTTAATTTCATGTTGTGAATTCTTGCTTCCAATGTATACTAAATCTAGTACAGATTTTTCTAACACTGTAAGGGGAAAAAAGGGATTTGATAAAAAAGGAAGCGGACTCTGATCCCTCTTTAATTTGAAATTAAAATTTTTTTTTTCAGAGTTTATGGAACATTTTTGGAATGTGAAGTGATACTGCGGATGGTATAAATTGAATTTCCTTGTATGTTGAGAAGGGAAGAGGCATTTGTTGGATCAAAAGTGTGGATACTGTGGATTGTAAGAACGACCTTGCGTTCTTGTCTTTGTTTCATCATGCATGGAATGGAAAAATCCTTAGCGGGCATTTTTCAATTATTATGGCTGTCGTCGTTAAGTGCAACTGCATTTACGGATATCGAGTCTTGTCCTCGCATTTTTCCCCCTTTATGGAGGACTCGTACTTACATGCTGAAATTAGATGCTAAGACTAAGGTGATCGAGTCCTCCAACCTTCGGGAGTACCCTCGACCGATCTTCGAAATCGTATATATTTCGGTCAAATTAATTATTTAATCAATTAAAAAAAAATTAATTAATTGGCTTTGGGGCCATTCAAAAACACGGACATACTACCTAGTATGGGAGGGGGGAGGTTAAAATTGTTATGACAATTTGTGACGCGGGGAAATGTGAATAACCATTTTTTTATATGCTTGAAAAAATGAAAATTAGTGATTTTATTTGAAAAATGAAGCATCCACATACAGAATTCACACTCTTTCCTCTTTCCCTTTTTATCCCTTTTTGAAACAATTCCCCTTTTTTCTCCTGTTTTTTTAGAAACTTACCCTTTTTTTTCTTTTTTTTTTCTTAAATGCGAACTAATAGAACCCAATTAGAAAATCCAACTGTTTTTGCTTGAAAGTTAATTCTTTTCAATTGAAATTTCTACTATTCGTTAAGAATTTATCTCTCTTGGTAAAAAATTCTACTATTTGTTTGAAGTTTTAACTATTTTGTTGAAAATTTCCCTTTTTTGGTTAAATATTCATTTTTTATAGTGAAAATTTAATTTTTTTTTTTTTTGACAGTTGATCGATTTTAGTTGAAAATTTAACTATTAAAGTTTTGACTAAATATTCATTTTTTTTTAATTCCACTACTTTTGGTTGAAAGTTGAACTACTTGGTAGTAACCAAGTAAAACATTCATTTTATTTGTTGAAGTATTCAACTATTTTATTGAAAATTCGTTCTTTTTTAGATGAAAATTAATTATATTAAATAAAAATTTAATTATTCTTTTATTGGTTGAAAATTGAACGTTTTGAGTTGAAAATTCAACAATTTGATTGCGAAATTGATGTATTTTGTTGTAAATTCGTCTTTTTTGTAGAAAATTAATTTTTTGTATTGAAAATTTAACTTCTTGGCTGAAGGCTGAACTGTTTTGTTAAAAATTCATTTTATGAGTTTCAGATCCATCTCAATCTAAAATTTAACTATTTTCTTTAAAATTCCTTTTTTTTTTTTGTTGAAAATTCTTTATTTTTTTGGTTGAAAATTAATTTTTTAAATGAAAATTAAACTATTTCATTATTGGTTGAATATTGAATGTTTTTAGTTGAAAATTCAACAATTGGGTTGAAACTATGTATTTTGTTTTAAATTCTTTTTTTAGCAGAAAATTAATTTTTTAACTGCAAATTTAACCTTTTTTGATTGAAAATAGATCTTTTTAGGTTAAAATTCAACTGACTGTTTGTTTTTTCAATTAATTAAATTTTTTCAATTAAAATTAAAATCCTTTTTTGTAAGAATATAGATAGCTAATTACATTTTTCTTTTAGAAGTAGTCTTTTTTTATTGAAAATTTAATCAAAATATTTTGTTAAAAATTTAACTATTTTATTGAAAGTGTAACTATTTTCTGGTTAAAAATTCAACTATTTGCTCGAAGGTTGACCTATTTTGTTGAAAATTCCATCTTCTCTTTTGTTAAATATTAATTTTTTCAACTGAAAATTTAACTATTCTATTTTTGGTTGAAAAGTGATCGATTTTAGTTAAAAAATTAACAATTACATTTTTCATTTAAAATTCATTTTTTTTTTTTTTTTGAAAATGCAAATGCTTGATTGAAAGTTGAAGTACTTTGTTAAAAATTAATTTTATTCGTTGAATATTTCACTACTTTGTATAAAATTCATTCACCTTCGGTTGCAAATTAATTTGTTGATTGAAATTTTAACTTTTCGGCTGAAAGCTGAACTATTTTGTTGAAAATTTGATTATTTTGTTAAAAATTAAATTTGTATAAATTTAACTATTTGATTAAAAATGCAACTGTTTTTGGTTCAAATTTAATCTTTTTTGTTTAAAAATTCGATCATTTGGTGGAAAATTCATCTTTGTAGGTACAAAATTCAACTATTTTGTTGAAAATTCGTACCTTTTGCAAATATTTAAAATTTCAACCTATGTACAAAGATGAATTTTTAACCAAATGGTCGAATTTTTAAACAAAAAAGATTTTAAAAAGTACGTTCAATAACACATTTAAATTTTCAACAAAGGAATTAAATTTTTAACAAAATAGTTGACTTTTTAACAAATTAATTAATAATTCAACAGGACAATTGAATTTTCAATCAAAAAGATGAATCTTCATCTAAAAAATTAATTCTCAACATCGTTATTATATGGACAACAAAATATTTGGTTGACCTAACTAAATTTGTTGGTTGTTTTAACCAACATTTTTGGTTGTTTTTACCAGTTATTTGGTAAATAAAGTATTTGCTTGATTTAACAAAAAATTTGGTTGGGTCAATCAAGTAATTTGTTGAATTAACTAAAATGTGTTTGAGTCAACCAAATTTTCGCATCAATCCAAGAAAACAGTTTTTCTTATGAAGAAAATTTTTTTCTGAGAGAACATATATAAACAATATAAGGAACTAGAGCAATATACGCGTTTATACAGATGTTAACTGCCAAGAGTTCTCTAATATTTAATAACTTAATGGTTTCATGTAGGTCATTTTTCTTGTACTTTGTTATAGTATTGTATCTTCTAGCATTAGCAACTAATATGCCTATACACTGTTCCAATTGTCTAATCGATTAAGGTAGTAGGCAGCACATAAAACATTGAATAAAATGTGTATAGTCAGGACGTCTCATCGCCAGGACATCTAGTCACGAGGACAACTAGTCGCCAGGACATCTAGTCGCCAGGACATGTAATCGCCAGGACATCTCATCGCCAGGACATCTAGTCACTAGGACAACTAGTCGCCAGGACAACTGGTCGCCGGACAACTAGTCGCTCGGACATCTAGTCACCAGGACATCTAGTCGCCAGGACATCTAATCGCCAGGATATCTAGTCACTAGGACAACTAGTCGCCAAGGCAACTGGTCACTGGATAACTAGTCGCTGGGACATCTAATCGCCAGGACATGAAGTCGCTGGGACATCTAGTCACTAGGATATCTAATCGACAGGACATCTAATCGCCAGGACATCTAGTTACTAGGATAACTAGTCGCTAGGACATGAAGTCGCTGGGACATCTAGTCGCCAGGATATTTAGTAGCCAGGTCATCTAATCGCTAGGACATCTAGTCACCATGACAACTAGTCGCCAGGACATCTAGTCGCCAGGACTTATATTTGCCAGGACATCTAATCGCTAGGATATCTAGTCACTGGGACAACTAGTCGCCAGGACAATTGGTCACTGGACAAATAGTTGCTGGGACATCTAGTCGCCAGCATATCTAGTCGACAGGACATCTAATCGCCAGGACATCTAGTTACTAGGATAACTAGTCGCTAGGACATGAAATCGCTGGGACATCTAGTCGCCAGCATATTTACTAGCCAGGACATCTAATCGCTAGGACATCTAGTCACCATGTCAACTAGTCGCCAGGACATCTGGTCGCCAGGACATATATTTGCCAGGACATCTAAACGCTAGGACATCTAGTCACTGGGACAACTAGTCGCCAGGACAACTGGTCACCAGGACAACTAGTCGCCAGAACATCTAGTCACCAGGACAACTAGTCGCCTGACAACTAGTCGCCTGACAACTAGTCGCTGGAGCATTTAGTCGCCGAGACATCTAGTTACCAGAAAATCTAGTCACCAAGACAACTAGTCATCGGACAACTAGTCGCTGGAACATCTAGACGCCGGGCTTAGTCCCATTTTGTTTATTTAAATAACATGTTTGTTGCGCAACCCTGCTTCGACCCAGGTCGCTCATCAATCTCTCTAGCAAGCACCCTAGGCAAGGAGTTTCACAAAGTCATTATGTAAAGCTCTTCACTTAGGCCCATTAATATCCAAGGTAGTTTTAGTTGAACATTCAGTTCTGTTACTAAAAATTTATATATTCCATTTTTGTGTGGAAAATTGATCTTTTTTTGACATAAATTTAATCTTCTTGATTTAAAATTCATCTGTTTGTTTGAAAATTAAACAATTTGGTTGAAAAATTATTTTATTTGGTTGAAAATTTATTTTATTTGGTTGAAAATTTATTTTATTTGGTTGAAAATTTACTTTTTACTGAAAATTTAACTATTATTTTTTTTGGCTGAAAATTCATTTATTTGCTTGAAAATTTAATTATTTTGTTGTAAATTCTTTTTTTTTAAGTGAAAATTTATTTTTTGAACTGAAAATTGAACTGTTCTGTTTTTGGTTGAAAACGGATCCTTTTTAGATGAAAATTCATGTATTTTGTTGAAAAGATGTCTTTTTTAGTAGAGAATTCATCTTTTGGTTAGAAAATTGTCCAATTTGGTTAGAAATAAATTTGTATTGTTGAAAAGTAATTGTTTTTGTTTGGTTCAAGTTTTTTTTAATAAAAAAATATTCTTTTGGCGGAAATAACAACTTTTGTACTTTTCGTTGAGAATCTATTTATGGCTTTGGTTGAAAATTTAACTACTTTTTTTTTAAATTACTTCTTTCTTAGCTAAAAATTCTTCTTTTTCAATTGAAAATTACATTGTTCCATTTTTTGTTCAAAATAAGTCTTGAAAATTTATGTATTTTACGTATGTTGTCTAGGTGTAAGGTTGTTTAAAACAAAAATTAGAACCGTTAGGGAAAATCTACACAACTTCCCTCCATGTAGCTGAGGGATCGACAGACGCTGTCATTGGCCCTTGTCAGAAAAAATCGTGTTTACAGTGTTATAAATTTTGAAACGTAGTGGCAAAATAGTGTTTTTTTTTAATTTATAAAAGTTTACGGAAGATTTCGGAATTTTCAGAAAAAATGTTATAACATAAACTAAGAACTACGTCAACTATAGTTAATTGCTATTTAAATAGGGCCAGTAGATTCATTGCTCTATGACAGTTTAAAATTTCTGATAATAGGAAGATTTACAACTATTGCGGTCAACTTACTGAGGCAAGTAACTAAGGGATCGCCAGACGCTGTCACTGACCCTTGTCAGAAAAAAATAGTGTTTATAGTGTCCTACGTTTTGAAAATTATTGCAAAATAGTGGGTTTTTGAATTGATAGAAGATTTTATTATGTAAATTCTTAGCCTAATTGATAAAACTGCTATTTTTATATTTTATAATTTTGAACTTATTGAGGCAAATAGCTTAGGGATCGCCAGACGCTGTCAGCGACCCTTGCCAGAAAATAGCAGTGTTTATAGTGTCATACATTTTGAAAATTATTGAAAAATAGTGGGTTTTTGAATTGATAGAAGATTTTATTAATTAAATTCTTAGCCTAATTGATAAAAGATTTTGTTAATTATATTCTTAGCCTAATTGATAAAAGTGCTATTTTATATTTTGTAATCATTTGAGTCCGATGCCTGAAAGTTGCAAGTTTCGGAATTTTTGTATACAATTTTTTAACATAAACTAAGATCAACGTCAACTCTTTATAATTGTTATTTAATAGGGCCAGTAAATTTATTGCTTTATGAAAGTTTAAAAATTATGGTAATAGGGACATTTACAACTATTGCAGTTGAATTTCGATGAGCCTATACGTGGCCTGCAAAACGTTTCTATTTTTCAATTTATTAAGACAAACAACTAAGGGATCGCCAGACGCTGTCACCGACCCTTGCCAGAAAAAATAGTGTTTACAGTGTCATACATTTTGAAAAATAGTATCAGAATGAACGTTTTTTTGAAATTATAAAAGATTTTATCATGTAAATTCTTAATTTAATGTATAAAAGTGCTATTTTTATATTTTGTAATCATTTGGGCCCGATTAATGGAAGTTGCAAGTTTCAACATTTTTAGATAGAATGTTTTAACATAAACTGAAATTTACTTCAACTATTGATAATTGCTATTTAAATAGGGCCAGTAAATTTACTTCCTAATGAAAGTTTAAAATTTATGGTAATAGGGACATTTACAACTATTACAGTGAAACGGATGGCCTGAAAAACATTTCTAATTTTCACCTAATTAAGGCAAATAGCTGTGGGATTGCCAGACGCTGTCACCGACCCTTGCCAGAAAAAAAAGTCTTTATAGTGTCATAAAGTTTCAAAAGTAGTATCATAATGAACTTTTTGAATTTATAAAAGATTTTATCATGTAAATTCTTAATTTAATGTATAAAAGTGCTATTTTTATATTTTGTAATCATTTGAGTCCGTTCCCTGAAAGTTGCAAGTTTCCGAATTTTTAGATACAATGTTTTAACATAAACTAAAATCTACGTCAATATCATTATTGATAATTGCTATTTAAATAGGATCAGTAAATTTACTGCTTAATGAAAGTTTAAAATTTATGGTAATAGGGACATTTACAACTATTACAGTTAAATGGATGGCCTGCAAAAGACTTCTAATTTTCACCTAATTAAGGCAAATAACTGAGGGATCGCCAGACGCTGTCACCGACCCTTGCCAGAAAAGAATAGTGTTCATAGTACCATACGTTTTGGAAAGTATTATAAAAATGTGGTCTCTCAAATTTATAAAATATTTTATTTTGTAAATTCTTAGCCTAATTGATAAAAGTGCTATTTTATATTTTGTTATCATTTGAGTCCGTTCCCTGACAGTTGCAAGTTTCAGAATTTTTAGATAAAATGTTTTAACATAAACTAAAATCTACGTCAACTATTGATAATTGCTATTTAAATAGGACCAGTAAATTTATTGCTTCATGGAACTTTAAAGTTTATGGTAATAGGGACATTTACAACTATTACTGTTAAATGGATGGCCTGCAAAACACTTCTAATTCTCAACTAATTAAGGCAAATAACTGAGGGATCGCCAGACGCTGTCACCGACCCTTGCCAGAAAAAATAGTGTTTACAGTTACTAATGCCAAAATTGAGAAATGTTTATGTTTCGTATTTTATTCCTCGCGAGGGTCGGCGACAGCGTCTGGCGATCCCTCAGCTGAAATTTGGGATTAAACTCGGGACTAACTTTATGGTACTGGGAACAGGAATTAGGTAACAAGGAAATGAAGAAACCGACTTTCATAATCTTCGAACCTGAAGATTCTTTTGAGTTTATTTGTAAGTTGAAGGGACAGGGTCATTATTAGGGTTATGAAAGGTGAGGGTCTGAACTCAGAATAGTAATGAGCTTCTGGCTCTTTGTTGCCCACCCAAATACAAGTGATTTATCACGCTGTTTGTGACATTTCGGAAACTTAATTTCCGCCTGAAACGAGCCAAATGTCATGAATGGGTTTAATTGTCTGAATAGGCAATTTCATTTTTTAAATTGGTTTTGTCTTCATACATTCTTATTTTTAAATTTATTTTGAAATCCCAACAAAAATAGTACGTGTAAAAAAAGTCTGCCAAGTACGTGCATGAATTTTAATATTTTATTTATTTATGTTAAAGGTAATCAAAATTGTCAAATCAGACAATTAAGCCAAGTACGAATAGTGGGAAGTTTAAGAATAAAATATATTTTGATAAAAGCAAAATGTTTACGAGAAGCAAATTAATTATTGCAGTGATTATTAAATCTGTTTTATAAACAAAATAAAATATAAATAAAATAATTTAAAAGTTGCCGAATTGACAGAAAATTACCGAATTTAAACATTTAAAAACATTGTTTCATAATTAATATTATTTATTTATAAAAAATACAATAAAAAATATTGTGATAAAAGTACATTTTGAAAAAAAGAATTTCTCAATGCAGGCAATTTACTTTTAATGTGCTTAATATTTTTTTAAATTATTTTTCTCATAATAAAAATCTTGTTCTTGTATTATTCTCTTAGATTGAGAAATTTTGTTGTTTAATTAATATTTTCTTAAATTCAAAAAACTAATTTTAAAATATATTGAAAATCCAAAAAGAAATTTTTTTCATTAAAATATTTAATTTTTGTATTTTTAGTAAATAAATATGATTTATTAAAAAACAATTTTTTGAATTGTTTATATTCGGAAATTAGAAAATTAAGGTTCGAAATTCAACTATTTGGTTGAATATTATTTATTAATTATTATTATTGTCTTATTAATTAAAGAGACATATTTTTGGTTAACATTTTTATTAATTGATTAAACCCTTAAATATTTTGTTGAAAATTCAAAAATTTGGTTACCAAGTTATCTTTTTTGGTAGGAAATTCCACTAATTAATTGAAAGTTTAACTACTTTTTTGAAAATTCAACTTTTTGGTTGAAGATACATAGTTTTAGTTGAAAATTAATTTCTTAGTTACTTCAAACTTTAACTATTTTGTTGCAATTTCTTTTTTTTTTTGCTTCAACAATTAATTTTTTGAATTGAAGATTTAATTAATCCATTTTTTATTCAAAATTACACTAATTAGTTAAAAGTTGAACTACTTTTTTTCTAAATTCAATTTTTTGGTTGAAAATTCATTATTTTAGTTCAAAATTAATTTCTTAATTCCTTCAAAATCTAACTATTTTGTTGAAATTTTTTTCTTTATTTTGCTTCAAAAAGTAATTTTTTGCTTTAAAAATTAATTTTTTGATCTAAAAACTGAATTATTCCATTTTTGGTTCAAAATTACACTAATTAGTTAAAAGTTGAACTACTTTTTTCTAAATTCAATTTTTTGGTTGAAGATTCATAATTTTAGTTGAAAATTAACTTCTTAATTCCTTCACAATTTAACAAATTTTTTGAAAGTTCTTTTTTTACACTGAAAATTAATTTTTTGAACTAAAAATTTAATAATTCCGGTAAACTGCAAAATTTTCACTTTTATACATTTTACAGTCAAACGAATTCAAAAAATGAAAATCCAAGCTATCAATTTCAATGCTATGAATTGAAGAATGAATAAAAAAATTTATAAGTTTTCGAAATTATATCGTTTTAAGCCATTTTAAGCCAGAAACATTAATTTATTTAT
>JAABKJ010003140.1:0-26483 GCA_011634705.1 Andricus grossulariae
ATATATATATATATATATATATATATATAAACGAATTAAATCCTTACAAACTATTGCATTTTTCGCAATGCAAAAATCTAGTAGAGAAAATAAGATGATAATTTATCGTAACGAGACTCTTTCCTTTCTCGTATTCGACCTCGACCCATTTCTTAGCTAGGCTTTTCTGAGTTGGCCCGCGACACGAAAAAGATAGGGTGGATGATAGTGGCTTGCTCGTATAACTGAATAAGCTACGAAACAACGAGCGACTAGACGAGATGGGTGTCACTCACTTACTCATTCGCTCTGGATTGTTAGACATGTAATTAGAGGAGCAACGCGTCGCCTCTGGGCCTAATTACGAAAGGTCTCTCTCACTTTTCTATCTCTTTTTCCACTTTTATACCCCCCCCCCCACCTCATCTCCTCACAATTCTCATCAAGATTGTGCTCCTTCTTCTTGCTCTTCTCGACGGAGCACAAAACTGCGAGGAAGCTCAATTGCCACATGACAAGATTCATACGACTGGTGCCCCTTATCTTTGGACCTCTTCAGCTTCTTTACACGCATCACTCTTTTCTTGAGATTCCCAACTGAAGTCTCTTTGATGCAAACTTTCAAGAGATGTCGAATATTTCTTTAGAAATACACTGAATTTCTAAAGAGTTTGCAGTGTAGATTTTTGTTATTGAAATAGTTAAAATTCTAGGCCTAGATCGACTTCAACTATCTTACACACATGGGTATTTCTCCATATAAAGGTCTTTTGCTTCCCTGTGCAATATCTTTGTGAATATTTTTTTAATTGATTTAAAATTGATTAAATTTCTTCTTTTTGATAACAGTGATCAAAAGCGCGAGAGAGATATATATTATTTTATCCGAAAAATATATTAAACAAGCGTTACATACGTTAAAGAATGACTTTTCCTCTTTCTCCACTTACAAGTTGCTAAGTTCGAAAGGGATAAATATGTCTGAGAAACTATTCTTTCATATAGATTTTTAGATTATCCCACTTAAACACAAGAGAATATTAAGTTTAAAAATTTCCCCCTAATTTTTTTCTTCACGTAAAAAAATTTGATTGTCTTACAGAATGTTTTGTTTTAATTATGAAAACCGATTCGATGTGAAGGCATCACGAAGCCAAAAAAATAACCTTGACAACGAATTTAGAAAATTTACATTCTGAAGATTTTTCTTTGAAATAATATGAAACCTGTTTAAGTTGTTTTTTTTTCACTTTTTGAGTACACATTTCAATTGAAACCTAACACATCTTTAAAGAGAGTAATAGTGAATAGTCCTCAAAAGAACTTTTTAAATGCAATTTTTTAAATTAGTAGAGTCCGTGTTTTTCTTGTTGTTTGTCATTTCACATCGTGTAATCGCACGTCAATTGCAAATCTATAAAAGTGAATAAATCCATATGTTAGATCGTCAAAATTGAATAATTTTCAATTTTAAATCTTCAAAATTGAACTATTCTGAAAAAGGATGTAAAATTGTATCATTTGCGATTATGCACGTTAAATATTTAAGAGTCTTCAATTGAAAATATCCTGAAACATTCGACTTTTTAGCTAGAAAACTCAACTCTTTTGTGGAAAACTCATCTTGTTTGCTTGAAAATCCTACTATTATGTTGAAAATTTAATATTTTGCAACTTTACGTCTTAGGAATATGGTACCTACGTTAATGCTATTTAAAAGAATTTATTCCCTTATTTTCCTTGTTTTGAAAGCATTTTGGACTGTAAAGTCTGAAATTAATTTAACAGTAATATACATTATATATTTCACCTTGGAGGTCAAAAATTTGTTATTCTTTTCAAAATGTATGCAATAAAATAATTAGTATTAAATAATTATTATTATGAACCGGGAAAATGCAATTTTTGTCCGGGAAAACCGAAAAATAGCCTGGAATTGTTTTTAAGTTTGAGTGACCACCCTAATTTTACAAATAAAGTGCAGTTCTTAAATGTATGCTTAGACTACTTGGACGCATGGAATTGTTTACGGCTTCCATTTTGAACAGTGAAGTTAAGCAGCTTTTAAGTTTCCTTTATTCTCGAATTGATATTATCCATCAAGTCATTCAGTTGTTCGAAAAGATTCAAAAGATTTAAAAATTTACCATGTGTCTTTGACTTTTATAAATAGTAAAAGGTGTACTAATTCTTCATTTTTGTATAGAATGAAAGTCTTAAAGATGCTTTTCCTGTAGAAGTTTCTTATTTCTTTGGCATATTATGTGTGTGAGTTTCTCAGGTCCTCCAGTTTGATAGAAGTTATATCTTTTATATGCAGCAACTTAGTAATTGCATATAACAAAAATTTTAGGAATTTGAAAGGAAATTCTTGTCTGGGATATCCTTGCATGGTAAACATATAATTTAGCGGGTCGTTTGAAGTTTGAACTTTTCAGTTATATGTCAGGCTGTGTTATTTCTTTTTTATAAGTTACAAACGATGACAACTGAAAGGGAAAAATGCAATACCGAGTCACTGGTTTGGGTTATTTGTGTCATATATGAACGAATATCTTTGAAGAGTTTGCCAATAGCAGTCTGAAATGTCGATGATGAATAGTACATCTGCAACATCGTTGATAAATAGTACTGGAAGATGGGAATGCTTTGCTAGAGGCAGACTGTGAAAGGCTAAGGATAAAAATTGTTCAATAGCAGGAGGCCAGGAATATTTTAACTTCTTTGGCTGCGTTTCACAAAACTTATAATTCTTCACTTGGACTTGTTAAACGTATTTACTTAGAATATTGAAGTTAATCGTGAATCGAAAAAATATGTGGAAAATCAGTTATCATCGTACAAGCGAATTAATTTACTGTTTATAACTTACATTAAAAATATGTTTACAAGAGTCTTCTTTGAATTAAAAAATCTGAAAAAATGTTTAATAAGTTACAGAATAAAAGTTACAGAAAAAAAAGTTAATAAGTTTCAGAATGTTTTGGAATTTTTTTTAAATATTCTGAAATTTTCTAATATGTTCTAAAATGCTTCGAAATGTTCTAGCATTTTTCGGAATGTTCCATATTATTTTGAAAATGAAACGTTCTTAACTTTTTAGACTATTCTGCAATATTTTAAAATGGTGCGTAGACGCTAGAATTATACAGAAACGTACAGAATGTTCTTGGTACATAATATATTGGTTAATAATATATTTCTTTTGAAAATTTGAGTCCAATAAAAAATAATTCAGCTATCACAAGCGTATCGAAGTTTTAAACCGCGAAGAGCGCAAAATTTGTTTTCTACATGATGAACTTATACATTTGGATGATTCCTGCTTACTAGAATCTGTAGCCAATATTATTATTTATTGTAGAAATATCCTCAATGTTAAAAATAAAGAATTTGATTCAAACGTCTACATAATTCCACTGAAACTGACCAAAAATGTCTCAAAATTACGTTTTTTTTTTCGTAATACCCATAAAATGTGTGGAAATAATATAAAAATCTGATAAAATAAATATATTTTTGACAAAATATAACCTTTAAAACGAGATCAACGATGAAGAAGCATTACCTTTTATAAATGTATCAGGTAGGAAACAAATTTTGCGCTATTCGCTGATTAAAATTTCAAAACGCTTGCGATAGCTTGATTTTTGGGCTCAAATTTTCAGGATGAATTACTTGTGTGATAAAAAACTTTTAGACCCCTTTTAAATTTTTAGAATTTTTTTAATTTGCTTTTTTTCAAAATTTATAGGACAGAGTTTTAGAATTTTTTGAATATTCTTTGTTTTCAAGATTCCCTGAGAATTTAGAAATTTTTTGCGTTTTATAGAATATCCTTGGATGTCCTAGATTGTTACGAAATTTGGTTAAAGTCTTTCGAGATGTACTGGAACGTTTGAGAATGTTCCGGCGGATTGTTTTCGAATATTCAAAACTGCATGTATTTTTTGGAAATAATTGAAATTACCTATTTATAATAGATTAATCTAATATATCTAGACGATCTAGACTACTAAATCTAAATATTCCAGAAGTATATACAATATTCTTAAGTTTTCCCAATTTTTAAAAATATTTTTAAAAAATGATCTGAAAATTGTAGAAAGTTATTGATTTTCGTAGAATATTCTATAATTTTCTGTACTAAAACACTATTGTACATAACAAGAAACCCGGTAACTTACATTTGGCATCCGGTGAAAAATCCCATATGGGTTATGGAGTTTCTTGCTTTGCACGGAAGAATAGTATATTCTACATGTTTGGATATGATCGCGAATTTTCCGGAATGTTCTACCAGAAAATTCTAGAATACAATTTTCGTGAATGATATCAAATAATGCGGAATACATTGCAATATTTTCGAAATTTCTAATATGTTTTACAATGTTATTAATGATTGGAAATGTTCCAGAATATTTCTCAGTACACGATCTGATTTTAGATCTTTAATATCATTCAAAGTTTAAAATTGTTTTTTAAATTTTCTGTATATTCTAGAATGTTCTGCAATAAAAGATTTTAAAATTCTCTTCAGGAATGTGGAATCTTGTAGAATACTGCGGAATTTTCTAAAATGTTTCATAATTCTATTGAGTATTCTGAGGGTGGTTCTGAATTTTTAAGAATATTTTTGTTTCGATCAACATGTGTTCTCCTTGGGTCAACACCTTGAGATTTTTTGTTAGAATAACAAACAAATATATTCACTTCTAAAAAAATGGAAATATGTATAATCAAAATCATAAAGTGTAAGTGCATAGAGAAAATCCAAATTATGTCCCGAGATAACATATTACCTGCACAAGAAGGTGATTTGTCAAGTAATAATAGCATAATGTCACTTGAAAATTCATATATAAATATTTTGAAAAGTATGAGGATCAGATGTTTCTACGTAAAAATTCTTTCTTTTGACAATGCACATGAAGATACACCAGACCGAGTTCAATTAGAATTACTAGCTATACGGTAATGTTACGTATAGAACAGCTTGTTTTCCCCTTCTAAATTTGAATGCGTCAACTTCGAGATAAGTTTTCTAAGTCTGTTATAAGTTATTGTGTATCATATTTCCATACGTATGCATAATCTTAATAAAACAATTATTTAATAATTAAATTATTTCTAACAGGCTGTATTTCGTCGATCTTGCCCCACATGTCAGGGTTTTATTTATGAAATAGAAATAACTTATGCTAGGTTGTAAAAATTTTATAATTTGATTCTTTACTATTTTATGCATGGGAAAAAGTTACTTTTAAAGATATGCTGCAAGAAGTAAAAGAACTTTTTATTAAAAGTAGTGATGGGTATGGCATGACTTCTTATTCGTTGGAATTCTGCTAGATCGTTGAGAAATATAATTATTGTATTATTGATCAAATTTATATAGAGTTAGCATCCAACATTTGTCAATTCTTTTCTTGGTTACTCTTGCACCGATGGTAAAGCCTCAGCTATTTTCTTAACTTAATATATTTTTGGCAGGGGTTAAGTTCAATTTTTATAATTACTGGATGGAACCATGTTTTATCTCTTTTATGCAAATCGTAGCACCATTTCAATGTTATTTCCAAAGTCGCTTTTATCCCGGCGGTCGATCTTCTCCCGCAGTCTACCCTACTTGTATCCACCTTCAATGAATTAGAATAATTTTGAAATGAAAAAAAGTGTGGTTTGAAGTGTCATCAGATTAGGAGAAAAGTGTGCACGAGGGAGATAAAAATGAATGATATTCCGAGATTTGTTTGAAATAGATTGAACGACGTGATAGTTGGAACGGTACCAGTGATCCATTTTCTCAAAGGAAAACATATAGATCAAGAGCAACGCCATGGGGTGGCTGTAGAATATGTGAAGCAGTATGCCACCACGACACTCTTCTGAAACGCTTGAACTACCCTATCTCACCCCTTGTCTCACCTCGTCCATTATACCTTTGGTCTCTCTCTCTCGCTGGGTGACTGTTGGCGGTTCAGTTGTCGTTCCTTCGTCTGCCTTCATAGCGATCCGAGCCGAGCCTTTCCTCTGCTTTCCTGGTGCTTTTCTCTCTGCCTAGTCTCATCATAACCCCGTGCGGGTCGGGTCCCTTGCTTTTCTTGCCACCCTTGCTTGGCTTCGTTCTGGTCTACCCACCTCTACCACCTACCTCGACAGCTCACTTTCTCACTCCTCTCCCAGCCCGTCGCCGTGTAACCCGCGCATTGATTTTACCCTATCCTATCCTATCCTATCCTACCCACCTAACACTAGGCCGGAGCCTAGTATCCGGAGATACTAGCTGGATAAACACTCGATGGCAAGGCACATTTTGCAACGCTTAGAGCTATAGATTAAGGTGCAAACACCGGTGTATTGATGTTTCAAGCATACACGATTACCATATTAAAATCACTGACATTATCAACTCTTAAGCCTTCTATGACTTTTCAGCTATCATCTGAACAGCTATTACACAGTGGGGTAAATCAAATATACGAAAATGTACGTGTCTGAAGTTTAACGACCCCGAATTTAGCTATGCTTATAGATTTGAAAAGTGTGAAATCCTAACTGAAAAAATAGTGTAACGATTTGTCTCGAAAATCTTGCAATCATTGTTGTTGAAATCTTGATTGGCTTTTTATTACCTTTATATCTCAAATTAAAAATTTTTAAGATAAAATCTACAGATAATCCCTTTTAATAAGACAAATCATAGACAACCTTTTGCGAATTGAGAAACATTGGTGCTTTTTGATACCCTTACGCGGTTAAATTAAAACTCTCAAATTATTTAATGAATTATTTAAAATATTATACATTTTTTATGTTAGTGCTCTTCACTCAAGATTAGTATTTTTTGAAAAAATTTGTATATAAAATCGTAAATTTTCGACGTAGACTTAAAATTTGTGAAAATTTTAAGTTGTTTAGATTTTTTCATCTGAAACTGGTATTTTTAATGAAAAATTATTAGATTGCAAAGGTTGAACAATTTTAATCAATTAAAATTATTCGTTCTTGTTAGCGTTTTATTAACGTTTATTATTTTTCAAACAAAATCATTATATTTTAAAGGTTCATTATTTATTTTTTTATTTTAGGGTACGTTAGTGTTTTCACCAAAATTAGCATTTTAAAACAAAAAAAATTATAGTTCGAACAGTATTTGCAATTTTTCCACAACAATCATTAGATTTTGAAGCTTCCTAATTTTTGAATAACTTTAGGTTACGTTTTTAGGGATTTTACACAAAAAATTAGTATTTCAAAACAGAAATAATTGTAATCGTTAAAAGATTTACAATTTTTTAACAATTTTGGATTGTCTTAGTGTGTTTCGTCGGGCATTGGTATTTTCGAGAAAAAATTATTTCATTATAGTTCGAACAATATTTGCCATTTTTGAACATTTAGATAGTTGGTTAGTCTTTTCCGCCCAAAATCGATATTATTTATAGAAAAAATTCTATTTTAAATAAGATTTCCAACTTTTTAAAGACAATTTACAAGTTTTGAACAATTTTAGATTATGTTAACATTTTTACCAGAAATCGGTTCTTACGAACAAAAATAATTGAATTTTAAAAAAGATTTACAATTTGGTTATGTGCACGTTCTTCACCGGAAATCGGTATAGATTTCAAAGAGGATCTACAATTTTGGAACAATTTTAGGTTGTCTTAACATATTTGACCGGAAATCGATGATTCCAAACAAAAAGCATTATATTTAAAAGAATGTTTGCAATCTTAAACAATTTGCTGTAATGTTGTTTTGGAGTTTTTACCTAAAATTTATATTATTTATAAAAAGTACTTTTCAGTATTTTTCGTCGAAAATTGGTATTTTTTATGAAAACTGCAACGGTTTGATAGTCTATATATTGTACAAAATATTATGTATATATATATATATATATGTGTGTGTGTGTGTATGTGTAAATTCTGAAATTAAGAAATCAATTTTCATCAAATATCAAGAATATTTATATGTTTCCTAGTTTATTTAAAATAAACTAATAGTCCTATAAAAAACCCAAGGATATCGCTGGATTTCTCTCAGAAATATTGCCGGGTATTTTTCAAATCCCACCAAAAACATCCGCGGTATGAAAAGTCTTCCAATTGAAACTAGACGAATTTATGAAATACAAGTTAGCCAAGTATTTGGAAAAAATATTTATAATAAAATATATTAAGAAACTTTTTTTATAAAGTGCCCTATAGAATTTTTTTAAAATAAATTTGAAAACCCCATTCTAGACATTATAAATCTTAGCGGGACTATCTCATGCCATCAATTTTGAATAGGGTACTTTATAATAAAAGTTTCCTAATGTATTTTATTATGAGGATGATTGCCAAAAAGCTGACTACCTTAGACAATGAGACTTTCGAAAACAAACGAATTTCCAAACCAAAAATTTCTAAAACATTTTTTAAAAAATATGCAGAATAGTCACAAGTCGCATCTTTTCAGGAATTACAAATTTTTGTCTTGAGTACTCTGCATTAAATTTCACATCAATCCCTTGAGGCCGAATACCCATTTTCGTAATGTTTTGTTGATGTAAGCCATTGAAAAAAAAAAATTTTCAATGTATAATTTTTTCTGTTCATAAACATATGTTAGGTTCAACGGAAATCCTTAATAATCGGTGAATAGATACAAATATAATTAAATTAAATTGTCAAAGCGACAAATTCATTTTTTTTATTTGTTACTACGACAGATTTTATAAACAAATGAACATTTATCGAAATTTTCTGTGATTAAATAATTAATCTCCATAAGAGGCTATTTTAAAATACTTCACAATGTTATGTAAAATGAAAAAAGTTGTTGAACCAAAATATTCTTACTTTTTATGAACAAATTATATGAACAATAGTGTTATATTCTAATGTTCATGCAGAAAAAATTCTTTTTTTAACTGAACCTTGATAAAAATTACATTGTGTTTTTATCTAGCTAGAAAGGTTTATTCTGAGTCAAGAATTGCAATTTTTATAAACAAATTATGAAGAGAATTGTGTTATATTCGTTTTTCTAACAGAAAATTACTTCTTTACTAAAATCTGTTTAGAATAACTTTATGATGTTATCTAGCTGGAAAGATTCATTTTAAGTTAGAAATTCTATTCATTCTAAATAAATTACATACATGATTGTTTAATATTTATATTTTGTACCGCAAAAAACTTTTCTAATTGTTATTTATAATAAATTAGATATATAGTATTACATTTATATAATATATGTACAGATGATAACAATCCAATATTATTTTATTATCAGATGAAATCAAAGTTGATTTGGTTTACTCTCTGTTGGCCCCTTCATATCCATACATTCTTTATCTACAATAATTGAATGAGGGGAAGAAGATGAACTCCGATAAATCTGTAGCCATAAGCTTCAGATTTGATGAAGTAAATAATTTAGAAATGTTAAGTAAGTTCCAAACAGTTTTTTTAAATATAAATATTACACAATTTATTATATGTATAATTCGTTAATGACAATTTGAATTGTTCATTTAAAATTTCCCACAAAGCTAGATAAACGCATAAGGTAATTTGCAGCAGGTTTTATGAAAACAAATTCTTTCTGCATGAACATATTTATATAATGGAATTGTTTATATGATTTATTCATAAAAAAGGAAGAAAGTTCATGTTTAATAATTTTTTATTTCAAATAACATCGCAAAGTACTTCAGAATTGTTTTTCATGGCGAAAATATATTTTATTCCGGAAAATTTTGATAGATATCTTGTTTGCTTATAACAATTAATTTTTTGTGTGAAAAATTTATTTAATTTATTTTTGTGTCTGTATATCCATTATTACTGATTTTTCGTGTACTTTATTTTGCGTGGTATTTGGAATTTCTAACATTATTAATATTTTTCATAATTAAAAATTAAAAATAAGAATTGATTTTTGAGAATTTATAAGAGGAAGGATTTTTGAAAAAGGTTTTAGGAATAAATGTTATAAATTTGAGTTCCGATTGATGTGGCTAAAAATCATTCTAAGAAATTTAATTTTCTTTCATAATAAAAAAATATTGTGTAATTATAATCTGTGAATATATAAATTTGATACGATATCCTATATAATTTATTATAAATAATAAAATAACAATAAGAGCAGAATAATGTACCAAGTTTTTGTTACTTATATCCTGGAATCGTTGAATCTGTTCCATCATTCGCTAATGAGCTTCCTTGAATCTATGACCTAAAACATAAATTGTTAACACATTAGTTTTTAGAATAAATAATCCAATTGACATAGAAAAATTATAAAAAGTTATGTCAATATGAATTGCTGTGAATGTGTTCAAACCTTGCAGGTTACAAGAAGGATATTTCGATTTACAATTTCATTTGAAAACTTTTTAGCAACATGTTAATACTTTGTAGTTATAAAAATGCACGAGAGAAAAATTAATATTACAATAAAATCGCCATTACTCTGAGATGTAAATTCTCCTCCTCTCAATATTTTAATTGCTTTAAAACTATGTACGTGGTTAAAACTTTAACACCCATCGGCATAACTTTTCAAATTTTTCTTTAACTTTTTAAATGAAATAATAATAATTGTCTGAAAAAAACATGTTACAAAAATCAGGAAAACTTCTCTTAACTAAATTGCGAGTATTATTTTCAGACTTATTTTAATGTAAAAGTATATCGAAATTGGAAATAAAATCTGTCCTACATTTTTATGACAGAGGATCGATAAATCCTGAATTTGAAGACGATAATTAAGCCCTTCTTTAGAAAAACAACTTAAGTCGAAACCTTTCAAGATATGTTTTTATAAAACTGAAAATATATGTTTTAGATTATGCAAACATTTCAAAAATCATAACATGTCCCTTTTGGTTTGTAACAAGACATTTTTAAAAGTTTCTTCGGCAACTTTGTGCCAAAAACTAAGTCGACTTAGTTGATTTTTCTAGAGAACAGTTCAATTTTTAAATTGTAAACTTTGAATTCAAAGTCTCTTAACTTGTTTTAATTACAAAATGGTCAAAGTTGAAAGTTAAAAAAATTTCTATTATTGATGCATTTTTCCCAGATTATCTATTTCAACTTTATTATGG
The DNA here is from genome assembly GCA_011634705.1 of Andricus grossulariae. Lineage (NCBI taxonomy): Eukaryota > Metazoa > Arthropoda > Insecta > Hymenoptera > Cynipidae > Andricus > Andricus grossulariae. Next base: position 11,090 of record JAABKJ010003140.1, read on the forward strand.
TTTTCTGACCCGCGCAGACTAATTTGATGTACTTTTATTCATTTCAAATACTTCGATATTTTCTAGATGTTTTGAATAAAACAGAGAGAATATGCTCTGGTGCCATATTCATCTTGAATTCTTGAATAATAGGGGAAAAGTCTGATTCTGATCTATGCAGATAGAATTGGGCATCCAGATTCAAGAAAAATATATAATAGAAAATTATTCAGATTTAAATACTTGTGATTTTATATTGAAAATAAGTAATTTTATTATTTGTATGAAAAATCGTCAACGTTGTGAAAAACAGTAGAACGATGATATTATGTTCTCGTTTGAATAATTAAAACAGCTTTTACTCATTTTGCACGGTTGGAAAAACTAAGTTTTCTAGGTGCATTTCTGACGACAAGAGAAAAAGGTCTAGCGAGTATAACGGTTCGTTGCTCATTCGCAGTTTCCACAATGGAATAAAAAATCTCGACTGCTCGCAGTTTCGTTCAAAAAATATACAATTAATCTGGACTCAATTCTGGATTTAGAAGCTGAGGCCTTCAGTGCAAAAATGGAATAAAGAAATCTTCAAAACATGCCTATCAATGTTACGAAATATTATGATTTTCATATATTTGTTGAATTTAAATTGACCACACTTGATTAATATATTTTGCGTCTATTCTTACAGAACTATACTTCGTAGTCCATATAGCTTTTAAACAGGAAACTTTGACCATTACTGAAAGGTTTCTAGAACTGAAGATCCCGGTGTAGATCTGATAATATTCATCAAGGGGAAATTGTCTGAAAGGATTCTCTCTGATTACTTCTCCATAATCATTTCAACATGTAAATCTGCTTTTTGTTATTTAATTAAAAAAGGACGCAAATCAAAGGCTCTTAAAGTATTAGTCAGTGACTTGTTAGTTGCGGATTCCTCTGCAGTTTCCTTGACATCATTTTCAAAGTCGTAACAAAGTGTCTAATTATTCTATATTCAAGGTTCAAACTTTACACCATGTACCTTTAGGTTATATTGGCTAATCCGTTAAGAAGAGGTGTAAAAAAACTCGCTAACTTGAAAAGTTTGAATCGAAGCTCTCTGGACGTGGTTTTTAATTTGTATTTGATCATATAGAGAATATGAGGTCGAATTTTTTACATTTCTATAGATTTTTAATGAGAATGTTCTAAAAAAGATTGATAGTGGAAACCTTTGAGTCGGATTACTCACTTAATTAGGGTACGTTCTAAAAGTACGTCACACTGCCAGGGGGGGGATAACAGGGTTTGTGACGATTCGTGACGTAGGAGGGGACTTGTTAACGCAGAATATGATATCACACATGGAAGATAGAAATGAGAATAACAATTTTTTGAAATGCTTGAAAAATGAAAATTAGTGATTTTATTTTACAAGTACACCATCTGAATACAGACTTCACACTCATTCCCCTACTCCGTATTTACATATTTTTTTAATGCATTTCTCTTTTTATTCTTGTTTACAACAAACTTACACATTCTCTCGTTTCTTCTCTTAAATGTGAACTGAATTGATAGAAACCAATAAGAAACTCCAACCACAGTCGAATCTGGATTTAGTGTCGGGTTTGGGGCTGACCTTGACATTAAATCCAAATTCTCCGAACGTAAACAGTCAGGGGCATATGAACCGTTTGCGGTGGATTTTACTGTTTGGTATGAAATATTTTTTAAATTGTTTTTCTAATACGGAGACAAGGGTAAACTAAATATTTAACGGAAATGAGGAAAAAAGTTTGCTGTTACACGTTAAAATAAATGTGTTTCCTGCTTACATACTTGAAACGTGTGCGGGCCGTTGAGCATCTCGCTTAGAAGGAGAGTTTTCTCTTGAATAATCGATCCAGATACTGAACACCTCTGTTTCTCGCTTGCTTAAACCATTCGAAGACAGCAGTATCCAAAAACACATGACTATTTTCACCAAAACACCGAACGTCAATCCTACAAATGGGAAGCATGCACTTTTGCGTATACAAGCGTATACTGATAACGCAGTTTCATAACCAGACATACGAAGAAGTTCTTTAACAGAAAAACACTTACTTTCATAAATATTAGATTGACTGTCCATGAAAAAGATAGACTTCAAGGCCTGAAGTTGATCGGACCTCTCTTTCTACCATGCGAAATAGACAGAGACGATCCGATTGTGTTCCGAAGACAGGTCTTTTCGTTTCGAAACAATCATACTCTTTATATTTCTGTCTATCCAATACTTCTTCTTTGTTCTCTTAGTCGAATCGTAGAGCCTATTTGGTAGCTACGACAGCGTCACCAATTCAGAAGAAATTTTAATTTCAATTGAATATTAACAAGAAATTTTATGGTAAAGAATTAATTTTAAACCGCAGTATAACATTTTTGATTGAAATGAATTGATATTCACTGTTCTTTTTCATCAACATTGCTCCAATAACTTCTAGATAGTACTTCGCGATATATATATTAGCGTGTCAGATGGCTGTGTTGTCAATGTCAAGGACAGGCTCATCCGATATCCGATCAGTCCCATAGACTTCAGGCCTTCAGTTGGCATCGGCGCCCGACTGCTGGTCGTGACTGGTCGACGCGGGCTCGCCATAGTGCTTATTAGCTATGTAAACGAGTGTGCCTCCCGCTTCGAGTGAACTATCGCGAACGTCTTGACGCAGTTAGACAAGTAGGCCGTTAGGGCACAGCGCCTTACCGCAACGCTCCTGCTTTGTCACGTATGATTGAGCACGGCATATCCCCCCGCAGCTACTCTCACCCATATCCGTGGCTCGGTGTCAATTCTCGGAAACACAAAATCTAGATTCGACGGTATTTCTGGTTGAAAGTTAATTCTTTTTAATTGGAAATTCTACTGCCTATTATATTTTTGGCTAGAAATTCGAGTCCGTCAAGCTGAAATTACCATATTTTCATGTTTATATGGACACTATGCAAAAATTTAGTGCTAATTTAGGCAGCAAAATCAAAATTTTGTGCCCCATATTTTTTTTAAAAAATGGGTGGTAGTGCTAACTTTACATGAACCTTCAACTTCCACCCCGAACAATCATTTTTTTGGTTGAAGATTGAATAATTTTGTTGATAACACCGAATTCGTTCTTTTTTGGTTGAAAATTAGTTCTTTTGTCCGAAAATTTAACGATTTCGTTATTAGTTGAAAATTGATAGTTTTTAGTTGGAAATTCAACAATTTGGTTGAAAATTTATGTAATTTGTTATAAATTTGTCTTTTTGGTCGAAAATTAATATTTTGATTGCAAATTTAACTGGTTAGTTTAAAGTTGAACTACTTTGTTAAACATTAATTTTATTTGTTAAAGATCCATCTTTTTGGTTTAAAATTTAACTATTTTGTCGCAAATTCGTTTCTTTTTGTTGAAAATTTAAATTTTGAAATGTGAATTTAACTATCCCATCATTGATTGAAAACTGATAGTTCTTAGTTGATAACTCAACAGTTTGATTGACAATTTATGTAGTTTGTTGTAAATTCGACTTCATTGGTAAAAAACTAATATTTCAGATTGAAAATACAATTAGTTGGTTAACAGTTGAAATACAAAAAAAAATCGTTTTATTTGTTGAAAATCTATCTCTTTGGTTGAATATTTAACTACTTTGTTGAAAATTCGTTTTTTGTTTTTGTTCAAACTCAATTTTTTCAACTGCAAATTTAACTATTCAATTGTTGGCTAAAAATTGATCATTCTCAGTTCAAAATTCTACTATTTATTTGAAAATTAACTTTTTTGTTGAAAGTTCGAAAGTTTCGTAGAAAATTCGTTTTTTCATGGCTAAAAAATGCAACTGCTTTTTTGAATAACCATCTTTTTGGGGTGAAAACTCTATTATTTTTATAGAAAATTCAACAATTTGGTTGACCCTTTTTCCTGTCTTGACCGGACGATCTTTCCTGGTTGGAATGTTAACTCTTTTATTGAAAATTCATCTTTTCCATTTAAAAATTAATTTATTTTGGTAGAAACTTGAACTTTATGGGATTAAAATGAAACTTCTTTGTTAAAAATTAATCTGTTTTGTTTGAGAATTCTCCTATTTTGTCAAAAAATCATATTTTCGGGTAGAAAATGTGACTGTTTTTTATTTAAAATAAAAATCTTATTTGAATAAAATATCAACTATTACATTTTTCATAGAGAATTAATCTCTTTTAAATTGAAAATTGAAATATTTTTTTGAAAATTTAATTATTTTGTTGAAAATTGAACTGTTCTGTTGAACATTTGTCTTTTTGGATAGAAAATTCGTCCTTTTTGGATTGAAAATTCTACTATTTGGTTGAAAATGCAACTGTTTGTGGGCAAAGTTTAATCTTTTTTGCCGGAAGGTCAACTATGTGGTCACATATTCAACTATTTTGTTGAAAATGAAAAAATTTTAAACTATTGAAATATTTCGTCTTTTTGCAATAACAAATTTTCTTTTTCAGTTGAAAAGTTCTTGATTGAAAATTCAACTGTCTTCTAAAAAATTAGCCTTCCCGGCTTGAAGATTCGACTACTTGGTTAAAACTGCAACTGTTTATGGTTGAAGCTAATTCTTGTTCATTTGAAAATTTGATCATTTGGTTAAAAATTTAACTTTATTATTAAGAATTTGTCTCTTTTACTTGAAAGTTGAACTGTTAGGTTGTTCATGCGACTGGTCTAAAATTAGTTTTTTGTTTATTGAAAATTTAACTATTTGGTTGAAAAATCATTTTTCTTGGCTAAAAACTTATCTTTCTGGGTTTAAAAGTGAACTGTTTTCTAAAAAAAATTAGACTTTGCAGCATGAAAATTCAATTATTTGGTTTAAAATTCATCTCTTTTGGCAGAGAATTAATCTTTTGTATTTGAAAATTCGAGCATTTTGTTGAAAATTACACATATTCCTTGCTGAAATCTTAAGCGTTTAATATTAAATTCAATATGGTGCCTATACGTTAATTTTGATCAGTAGAATTTATTTCCCTACTTTCGTGACAAACTACCCTATTTTCCCTGCTTTGAGAACATTTTGGACTGTGAATCTGTTGAAATATTATGTTTGTAAGGTTTTCTTTTTATTTCAGGCTTTTATGAAATGAAATAAAAAAAAATGTTGACCCACAATGTCTTTGCATTTGTGACGTCACGCTGGGGGGGGGTTCTAGCTTTCTGTTATGGTCTGTGACGAAGAAGGGGAGGTGTGGAAAAATGTTCAAAATAACGTGACGTAGTATTTGAACGGCCCCTTATAGGTGAGTAAATGCACAGTGTATATATCTGCAAAATAATGAGCACGGAAGGATAATTTATTGCATTTGAATATATACCACTGAGTTAGAGCATTTCATGCATTATTACTCACATCAAAAGAGTGAATTAATTGCGGTTGGTTGATGCTCTAAACTCGTATACTTGATTCCTTAGTAAGCAGGTTCGCGATTCAAAGAGGTTCTGCTCTTTTGCGAAAAGTGAATTTACCTCCTTCTGGCTTTATATCTTGAATGGTCGTATTTAGTATTTCCAGGAGCATTTCTATTGCGTTTTCTACACACTATACAGAACTTATTCGATCTTCCTACTTGGCACACGCCAACCAACAGAATTCCTGTATGGTCGACCTACTTCGACCAGCGACGCGTGAGGGTAACAGGTATTCACCCCAACCGAGAGCGGTTCGTCGACACGTGCTTAAAGCCAATGCCTTTCAGAATGTGCAGAATATACCTTTCTTATTCCTTTATTTCTGTTAAGCAAAGTACATGGAACAATCTAAACAAATAAATTCACCACTATCGCTGTTTTATTTACTTATCTGTCATTAGGTACTCCTATTTCTTCCACGCAATTTTCCTCGATTAAAAATAATTTACTAGGTTTGTGCGGAAAGTATCCGACGTATTGGTGTCCTGGAAGTAAGAGTATCCTCCCACTTTCGGAAGCACTACCTAAAATGACCTTTCGGAATAGTTAACAGCTGCTTCGTCGCATTCTGTTTTATTTCCTTCACTTCTTGAAATCGTTTTCCTTTTAGAGGGTACTTCAATCTGGGAAACAGGTAGAAATCAAAGGGAGCCAGGTCAGGACTGTATGGGGGCTGCCGAATTTGTGTAAGGCCGTGCGTCACCAGAAATTGCATAATAAGCTGCGATGAACGGACAGGTGCGTTGTCGTGGTGAAGGATCCAGTCGCGACTTTTACACAAATCAAGTCATTTTCTTCTTACTGCGTCGCGTAATCGCTTTAGAACTTCCTGGTAATACTTTTTGTGTATCTTCCTAGCTTTTGGAGCATATTCATGGTGCAAAACACCTTCCTGGTCGAAGAAAACTGTTATCATTGCCTTGATGTTGCTCCGACTCCGGCGAGCTTTCTTCAATCTCAGGGATTCAGGTGTCTTCCACTGCGAAGATTGCACCTTGCTCTCAGGGCCATAGCTATAAACCCATAACTCACCCCCAGTAATGACCTTCTCAAACATTTGCTGGTTGTTTCTGATTGATTCCAAATTGTCCTGGGCAACGAAGTGCTACTCACTCCGAAATCTGGAAATCTTAAAACTGCGTGGACGCGGCAATCTGTATTTAATTTTTATAGAGATTTCCAAGATTTCGTTGAGATTGTCGGGAGTTCCGAGATTTCCGACCCCTGCTCGCAAGAAGATCTCACATGGGATTCTACAGACACGGCTAAACTCGGCGGCTTTCGGATTCAGTCGGCTGTTCGTTCCTCGCATAGGAGCGTTTGTCGGAATGCTCCACACCACCTCACCTCTGTCCACACTTAGCCAAAGATTTCCAAAATTTCTCACGATGCGAAATTGCTGAGAGATTTCCAAGAGTTCCTCCAAGTGTTCTCTTAAGATTTCCCGCGCAGCAATATAAGATTTTTTTAGTGAGTAGCACCTCGCTGGGGAACTGCCACTCGATAATTCGTTTGGTCTTCCGTCAGCAGCCGTGTAACGAATATTGCAGACGCGCGGCTCTTTCTCCCTGAATAGTAAATACCTATTTTTGACAATAGCATAAATTGGTATAAGGTAAGAGCACAAGGTCGGATACTTTCCCGACAGATTTCGTACTTCCTTCTTGTTGATATAGCACAATGCACAGTAGGCTAGATCGAAAATTCAGTGTTCATAATCTACTGCAGCCGAAAATTCTTAACCGATGTCCATATTTTTTTTTAGAAATACTGAGCATGATATTCCTAAGAAGATCACTAAGCCTGATTTTTTCATTCAATTCTGTGAAATTAATTACTTAAACAAATGGACTGTCTAAATTAGATATTTTACCAATGTGTTTTCTTCTCATATATTTCGCAAACATAAATATTTAGTTTAAGACTGAACCAAATTGTTATGAAGAAATTACATATAAAATTACTTGGATGCGGTGCTCAACCGCATTTTGTCGATTTCACGTTTTTTTCTGAACAAGCAAACAATATTAAATTTCTCTGTTTTGAAGGGTAAAAAATAAATAAATTTTAATAATAATTCATATTATTAATAATCTTATCGTCAGCCATGGACTAAGGCAAGCACCTAACGAGATGCGGATTTCATGAATTAATTTAATACGATATTTGAAATCTCTTACGATGAAGTTGTAGTAGGTACAAAATTAGGAGCATGGTTTAGTTTGGAATTCGTGTTTTACCGCTGTTTTCCTTAGACAGCGGCCGCGAGTGTTGAGGGTGACATTTGTCGCCTATGGATGCTTTTTTAGAGCTACCGTCATATCATGACCATCATATTATATTGCTATTATAATTATTTATATTATTTTCTTATTAATTTAATTTAATTGAATTAATTTTTTTCTAGAATGGTAAATACTTATTGTTAGCCCAACAGAACGCCCGTAATGAGTACAAAATTGTTTAGGTAACACGAAGAAGAACAACCCTGAAAAATAGAAACACTGCCCCTAAAGGCTCAAAAAGATATATTATTTTCCATTTTTAATTTATACTCAATAATTTTACAATTTTGCTCTTATGTCACGTGATAAGAAATAAGACACTACAGAAAAATTCTATCGAACAAAAGTTTCTAAAAAACAACCCTTAAATTGCTTTCAATTATTTAATTTTTTTGTGATTCGTTGTTGCTAAGGACTTTAAAATATCTAGAAGCGTTAAGACAAGTTGTGCTTAGAAAAAAATCACCCTTAGAAATGAATACCCCTAATACGGTTTAAAAAGACAATTGGTTGTTTTGTTTCTTGGAGTTATTATTATATTATAGTTATATTTTGAACATTAGAGTGGATTTTGAATTTCAATTCTATCTTTCAATTTCCTCCTTGGAGTTTGGTCGAGAATAATTTTGATTAAATATACGAGTATACATTTTCAAATTCTTTCTCGTATTACATAATAGCATTACGATTTTTAAACGATTTTTTTTCCTTTTCAAAACTTCAAAGGTTTGAAATATAATAATGTAACATAGCACTTAATAGCTTGCAGAAAGATCATTATTCTGATTGAAATTTGATATAGAAATATAACATCTTATAATACTTGTAAATCATTTACATTATGAATCACTTTTTTTTACTATGATTAGAGAAATTTTTTCGAAAAATTGGAATAACTCTTAAAATAATTAACATTTTTCAAACAATAATATTTTTATAAATATAACTAAAATTAATTAAAATATGATAAATAAAGATTTTATTAAAACTTTTGCGACTTTTTTGCACCAAGTTTGACCTTAAGGCAGAATCTAGGAATTTTTTGATTTAATTTAACAATTTAGAAAGATACTACGGAGGCTTAGGTTTTAAATGAGCTCAAAAACTTCAAGAAACGTTAATTATTTACAAAATTATATCAGTTAAAAAAACGGTAATCAGATCTATTTATTATCCATCGAAAGTGCCGAATAAATAAAAGCCTACAAAATATAAACATCAATGTGAATATTAAAAATATATATTTCTCATCTTTTGCAAAGAATCTTATAATTTTTCTTGAAAGTCATAACAATAAGTTGGATTTCCCATAAAATTTGCAGCAAATTACACATTAATAATATCTGCCCACTAAATTTACAATGCGGCACACTTAGGTGCCGATAATCGTATTCTACATGAATACCCTATAATCTGACCAATCTCTATACGGTACATGTAGCTATTTCAGGTTATACCGACGTCTCTCTGGAGACTTTTTAACATCATTTTCAAGATTAGCTTTTAAAGGGTCGATATCGAGTACATTAATGACGACCCTCGAGACGCTTATCATCCATCGTTATCACCCTCAATTTCTTATGTATGCAAAAATGTGCCTTTACAATATTTAATGACTCTCGCCATCTGAATATCAATACCTTCGTGGTTATCAAACTGCAGAAGTTTGTAAGAACTTCAGCTTTCAACCACGTAGAATAAAGAATAGTGACAAAGTTTCTCGAAGAAACCTGGGAACTTTGTTAAAAAATAACTCGTTTGCAAACACTCTCTACGAAACTTTTCGAATATGAAAATACCTTCGGTTGTAAGAATATTGATGGCAAGAACATTCGAATAACAATAGTTTTAATATTCTTTCTAATTTAAAATAATTCGACTTGGCTAAGTCTTCAATTACCCCTCCCATTAGACATAACCAAGACATGCTCAAGACATTTTCTAAGTCTCGCCCCTGGCCGCGTGCGAGACTTTATTTTATGTCTTGAAGTCCAACTTATGACCAGAGCAACATTATTCCAAAAGGCTCCCAAGGCGAGCGTCATCGCTAATCCGCTTTAACTTTTACAGAATGTTTACATTATTTATCTTTATGGTATCTATTTGGTATGCAATTATAAGTTTCCTCACCGGCAACAATTATGTTCTTTGAATAGCGAATCTAAAAATGTTGTCCATTTTTTCCTATCTCCAACGGTTCACTAGACACTTGTAGAAAATTAAAGTCTTAATCTTTTCATGGAAAATTGTAAATGCTTGTAGTTATTGTAAAATTACAAGTTTTATCGGTATTTAAAATTTCAATCCTTATCAGATGCAAACTGTTTAGTCCCAACTGATCTATATGTTTCCTGAAAATGGCAGGCCCTGCCATGGGGTCCATAGTTTATTGAGGTCGGAGTATAATGGGCAACAAAATTTACAAACGAAAACTTTTTTATTTCGAACCTGAAAAATTTTAAAGCCAAATCCCTAATTCCTAAAGGCCAGAACCATAAATTGGTAATATAATTTTCCTTGAAAAAAATTCGGTATATTTATCAAGACTTACAATGACACTATTTGTCGTTTTTCAACAGATTTTAAAGGGTTTGAAATGTTTGAGGTTATTTTAAAAGGTTTCAATGAATTTTCAATAGATTTCAGTAATTTGAATTTTCAAGAGATTCAAAATAATGTAAGAAATTTCAAATGACTTATAAAGATTTAACAAAATTTAGGATATTTTAAAAAATTCTGAGAAATATTCAAAAGCTTTAAAAAATTTCAATGGATTGCAAAAGATTTTAAAGGATTTCAAATATTTCAGAGCATTTTAAAAGATCAGAGTATTTTAAAAGATCCCAAATCATTTTTAATTTACTTCAGTAATTTAATGGGATTTCAAAGGATTTGAAATACTGACAAGTAATTAAAAAAATTTCAAAGGATTTTTAATAGTTTCGGATCTTTTTGAGGGCTTCAAAGCATTTTTAACAGCTGTGAAAAATTGAAAGGCGTTTCCAAGGATTTTAATAATTTTAAGGTATTTCAAGGAAAAATAAAGTGGCTCCAAAGAATTTTCTAGAATTTCGGAAGACATGGAACGATTTTACAGAATTTATAAGGTCTCCCTGGAAAAGGGGTTAGAGTTACGAAAAAATCCTTAACCATAGACAGGGCGTTTAAGATATTTTAAAAGCTCTCAAAGTATTTTAATACATGTTCTAAATTGGCCCCGAAACATGTTGGTTTTTGTTGACTTTTTTGCTTTTTCTCCCTCTTTTTTCATTTAGTTATTTTTGTCTCTAATGAGCCGAAAAGTAAGGTTGTTTGGAATTCTGTTTTTTAATTGTGAATCTTTTTCATGCTCATTTTGCATAAAACTATTCATGATAACATAGATTTCTTTTTGATCTCAAGTTTAAAATGTTCCATGTTTTCAGGAAGTATTATCATATTTCATGTAATTGGGTAGTATTTTATAATATTTTAATGGATTTCAAAGAATCAATTGGCAAGCATTCAGGGATTTCGTAGGGTTTCAAAGATTTTATAAGATTTTCCAATATTTTTGCAATTCACGTGAATTTATTTGGAATTTATCCTGAATCCTTTTACATTCTTTTAAATTTTTTAGAATTTTCTTAAATTTATTCAATTCTTCTAAATTCACTCAATTCCATGGATTAAAAAAAAGTTTTTGTCATAACAGAAATAAGTTCTTCTTCAAATCTTTCAAACTCACCTTGAATTCTTGGAAATGTTATCAACTTATTTTAAATTATCTTGAATTTTCCTAAACTCATTTCCAACTTTATGAATTCAATTAATTTTTTCATATATATTTTTTTAATTGTTTTAAATCTACTGGAATTTTTGTGAATTTTATCAAATTCTTCTCATTTCCCCTAAATTCCTCTAGATCACTCCAATTTTACTATATTACTATATAATTAATATATCAATTTACATTTAAAATTCTTGTATTCTATTTATAAAATATTCTACATTATGAATGTTACAAGATTAGAATTCTGCCCTTTATATTTTAATGGTCAGGGAAAATGAAAAATTAATCAGGGAATTTTGAAATTGAAGTTTTGTGGATACCCAGCTGTTTTTATCCTAGGCATTACTATAAAATCAATAATGTATACAATTGTCACTTAGTATCACTGGCCCATCATACTTTTCCAGTAGTTTATTTCACCCCCAGCGCATTACTCTCGTTTACGACTCTCGAAAAGATGTGGAATTATGATGGTAGAGCTATAGTAAATTCCTATAAAAGTAAGGCTTATATCTGGGTTCAGCTGTACCAAACAAACAACGAACACGTGCACCCTGTCACAAAATCAAGATTATTCCCAAGAAGAAGTCATATTGTCGTTCGTCAATCTGACTTTTATAGACTATGTATCCCTTTATTCCATGTGCGACCTAAAGCCAAAAAAAGAGCAATTCTATGAAATCTGAACATTCATATCAATAAAAGTGACACACCAAACACTTTTTCTGTACTGAGATATAATCTCCATGTATACTACCATGCTAAACCTTGCATTTTCTCTCCAAATATTTTCGAGGGTCGCATTCTGCCATAAATCAAGGCGACACGTGCGGAGTTTTGAAAAATATTCCATATATATGCGAATGTCTTAATGCTGATTGAACTGTCAAATAACTGAAGAGCTGGATCGAACAACCACCCGAGCGCGCGAGATCGCGTAAAAGTATTGTCCAAATCGGCGAGACACAAAAGTCGGAATTTGGACAATACTTTAACGCGATCTCGCGCGATCGGGTGGTTATTCGATCCGGCTCTTCAACTATTCACATTCCTTGACACCTAGAAAAAGATACGATGATGCTCATGATGATCGATTCTGATTGAATATATCAAAGCAACTAGATCAACCCCTACGTTATTACTATTATTGTTGTAGAGTTTCTTATACTTTCGGTCAGCTGGGGGTAAGAATCTAATACACCGTATTTGTGTTTAATAAATATGTTCAGTCTGATGAGGTTAGCGAACCAAGCTAAGGAAACGTTGTTCAATCAATCTGATGTGTTGAATTTTTACCCCCAACTGACCGAAAGTGTAAAGAAACTCTATGACAGCTGATACATATTTATAATTACAATTTTAGAAGCACATAATAAAGGAAAATAATGCAGTACATTCTCGGCTAATGTCCGGTCAGTATGTACCTGTTCCCTTCACATGCATTTTCATGTGAATGTAGATGTGTCACGCACTCATTGCATGCCACGAGGATTATTTTGACTTTTAACAAATATGAAAACAACTCACTTCATTTAAGTTAGATTATTATGATTTTTTTTATTTGAAAAATATTTCAAATGTAAGATATACTATCTTACCTTTTAATAGTATAAATTCATTTTTGTAGAGTTTTGTTGGAATGGAATGGAAGCTTCTAATGTGCCCCCTAAGGGTTGACCTTTTTCATGTATTTCTCCCCTATTTCTTTACACACCCTCCCACCAGACACCTACTTGGTGGCAGGAGGGGGACCTTCAGTTTAAGGTGGGTTCCCAACCACCAAGAGCAACAGCTTTAAGTACTCACCACATGGGTCGCCGAGGCTCTTCAAGATTGCGAGGCGGGAATCGAACCCGCAAGCCGACGGATTGAGTCCAAAGCCTACGCTTTAGCCCCCACGACCATCGTCCCACTTAGAGTTTTGTTGATTTTGTAATTATCCAAATAAAGTGTGACAGAGAAGGATTGAAACAATGATATAATTATAAGAACTGGTTATGGTTGCCCCATCAATGCTTTTAGTGACAAACATGATAGGCCAGAAAAATGAGGTATTTAAAGTTGTGACGTTAGCTGGCAAGATGTCTGAACGCTGAGGGCCAATCAATAATAGCAATATAATACCACGGGATGAAAAATAATTTTTCAATAAATTGGAAAAAAATGATTTTTCACAATAAGTGTATTTGGATATTATTTTCTATTTTCCAAGATCTATTCAATTAAATACTAAACTCGTTACAGAAAAATTATCGATTTCATTATTTAATTAAATTGGGATCCGATGTGCTGCGATACACCATCTGGTGGCAGAATTTGAAACCTTCAAAACCAGGTAGATTTTGACAGATCGCATGGGCAATCGCAGAAAAATACTGTTTATTCAGAAATAAACAACAGATAATGCTTAAAATTCAATTTAAAATTAACGCAGGAGTTTAATTTGTTATTTAAAAAATTCTATTATGGAATTATCCCCGCGAAAAACAAAAAGCAAAGAGTTTTGCTGCGTGTTTGGCTGCTCGTCTACAGCTCGAAAATATGAAACGCTGCCATTTTTTTGTTTTCCTAAAGTCGGTGTATCAGTTGTGACAATTAAAAGTACGTTTGGAGAGCCCGAAAAGATTGATCAGCGCACAGCTTGAGAAAATGCATTAAGAATGGGAAAACCTACAAGTGACACAATGGTAGTTTGTTCCTTGCATTTTAAAAGCGAAGATTTTTACTGCTCTGGCTCAAGTAAGTATTCGCTAATATGCCAGCTAAAATAAATTGAAGTATTTATAAATGATAGAATTGTGATGACCGATTCCATTTCAAATCATACAGAGAGGTCCAGATTAGGGTATCATAATAAATTCACCCCCCCCCCCCTCCACATTTTATTTCATGGGGATCACTTTTTTCATTGGATGCTTGTAAACAATGTGCAATTATTGACACCGATTATCATCGCCTTCTTCTTTTCCACAAAAAAGAAGGTGTCCCGCTCGTAGAATTTGTTCACCTTCAACAAAGTTTCTACACGAAGGTGTCGACTTCGTGAATGCGCAAATTTCACCAATTATGAGCTTAATTTTTAAAATATTTGTAATAGTTTCTCATGATTTTCGAACGTTACCTAGGCTTCTATTCAAAATCTACCTAGAATAGCGGCCATATTGAAATTATGTCGACGGTGGCTCACCCAAGAATTCAGATCCCAATAGCTTTTGAAAAATAAAAAATAATATCCGAATACACTTATGGTGAAAAATGATTTTTTTCCAAGTTATTATAAAAATAAAGTTTCGTCACATGAATTTGGTATTCTTTTTTGGCCCACGGCGTGCAGACATCTTGGATATCCCCCACCTAACCTGAAATATCTGATAGATGGAAACATGCGTGAAGTGATGTCTTTGTATAAGTGCCCGAAATATTCTGCTACAGCCCCATCAAGCGGGTACTTATTGAGAGTGTACTGCAATGTTCAATGGACAATATATGAAATTCTTTAGAATCAATTTTAAACATTTGAAATTGTACAACAAAATGAAATTTCAATTTAAAATAATATTTTTGAAATAAATATATTTGTCGTTTTAATTTTTATGATTCTTTAAGTTTCTTATTTAGTTAATACGTTTTTTATTTTTTGATGCCATAAAATACTTGGAATAATGAAACATACTTTAACCTTTTCGATTTATGATATTAGTTTCAGTAAAAATAATTAAATTGTTAAAATATATTGCACTTACAAATTTTTAATTTCAAGCAGGAGTGGAGTCTGTAACCGGCTTCCCGGGTAGAAACTGCCTCTTTATGCCTAAACTAAATATTGGTTCTTACGAGGCCGCAGCCAGATTTTCTAGCTAGAAAAATCTAGGCTTTCCCTCGGCTGGCCCTCGACAGGTAATTGT